>JAQGBB010002107.1:0-11609 GCA_034691745.1 Prismatolaimus dolichurus | reverse complement strand
AGGCAGGTGAGTGCGAGGTGTGGATAAAAGTGGGCTAACGAGAAGCGAAAGAAGACTGATGTGCAACAGTTCACAAATCACAAGGATGAAGCTCCAAGCTTCAAGGATGAAAAACAGAACGAAAAGACTATTTTAGCTTAAAAATTGTTTTCGATAGAGCAGTCAGAACGAAAATCAGTGCTGCCATAACTCAGAAACACAAAAAGAAAGATGCAACATTAGCCAGATTTTATGGACACATAGTAGGAAATAAAGCTTTTCCGTGAAAGTGCCACATGGCGGCGGCAAAAAAAAAGAGAAATTCGTCGGCTCCATACAAGCTGATACGAAACGCTCAAATGAACCATGGCTGGTGTGATTCAATGAGACCACATAATGGAGTCTGTCAGATGTCGATGTCCGCTTGGTCGAACGTCGACGGCAATTTCTTGGGTCCTCATGTGAACATAGACAAATTCATCTATAATCGTCGAGTGCTTTAGTATAATTTACAAATCTTTCCGCTATGTGCGGTGAGAGGAAACAAACGCTTCGGCTTCTGCAGTATTTTGAAACAAGGAACAGTTGAGGTGACGTCACCTTCGACCAGACTCCTCGTCTCCGGACGTGATGTCATATGCGCGTGTCCAATCCCAAAAATTTAACTCTATCGAGTGTTAAGCCTGACTAGGTACTATTCTGTTTAAGATTAGCTACGCGGTTTGCGGTTGACATCAAAACGGTTTGGACGTTCGCCGGCGTTGGAGATACCAACAACGATGTTATCGTCGACATCGTTGGCATCGAGGGGCTACCGTGTGGTCAGACCATACAACATCCGTTTACAAGCAGTTCACTCAAAACGTTTGAGCACACGAAGAGACCTCAGCGATGGGCCACATTTTTCAAGTGTTCGTGAGCAGAGCCGGAAATGCTGATGACAACTGGTGTATTGGCGATGCGTGTATGACCAGAGATCCTGATAGACACATCTAACACGAGAACCAGAAGTCTCTGTCCGTTGGCCAGTTTTTGCAAAATTTCGCAAACTGAATGCAGAGCGGTCTCCAATATCTCAAATTAACGGCCATGTTGTGACCGTCAATTTGATATATTGGAAACCGTTCTATGTTCAGCCAGTCTCGAAAAACTGCGAAATTTAGCAAAAACTGGCCAACGAACAAAGACTTCTGGTCCTCGTGATAACTTCAGTGTGCATACGCCTGAAACACTTTATAGATTACGGTGTGCATGCAAAGAGCCACAAAATTTGCAAACTTTGGCACATGGAAATTAGCTCATTCCAGACGGTATGGACGCCCAAAACAATTTTAAGCATTTTGGCATCGATGGTGCTGCCATAAGTGGTTTCCAAAGCCCGTATAAGAACTTGAACCTAGTTTTGTCCCAAGGTACCCGTCTACAAAGTTGTAGCCCGCTAGCCCTCGTATTTGTGTGTCGTAACTCTACGTGGGCATGGTCTCCTAGCTGTTAACAATTCGGCAGAGTTGCGACCGGCAATGGAAAATATTCTCTGCGTGGGCGAACAGCTCATACAATATAAAGCTGATGCATCCTAATTTGGGAGTTTGACTATGTGTGCCGGCGTCCCAGCGGGTATCCTGGTCAAATAAATACTTTGTGTACCTAACAAAAATGATTGCTGATAGCGATTTAGGTCAAGCTGTGGTTCGCCTTCGGTTTGTTTGATTCGCTACAGTTTGTTTGTTGGGCTCCATAAAAAGCGGACTGCAGACTGCACAAACCGACAACGAAAAGAAAGACGCACAATTTGATGGTCGACTGACTTTGCTGTTTCCATCTTCCAACGTTCCCCTAAAACAGAACGGAGAGTTATGGAAATAACGCAGCTTTTGCCCGTTGCTCTCATCGTTGCCGTATCCATGGTTTGTTCGTCAGCAGGTAGACAACGCCTTACGGTCTCTTTCCAATCTGCGACAATCATTAGCTATAAATACGAAATGAGAATATTGAATCTAGCCTACTATTTCGACAGATGCCGAATGTACGTTTCGGAGCGAATGTTTCGCAAGAGAGGACTACGAGGACTGTTGCTACAACTGGACGGACGTATGCATGGACGACAGCGAATGTCCGATCGCGGCCAGAAAGATAGCGTGGCGACGAAACATCGAACGCGGCGGCAACTGTTCAGTCATCGACTCCATACGGTGTTCATCTCTCACGATCGTGGAAGTCTCTTTCGGCAATTTTCTCGATATGCTAACGCCGTCGGGCTGCCCGATTGGCTCGTACCGTATGCATACATATACGGAGTGCTATTCGGTAGTGCGAGCAAATCTCAACTGGACGCAAGCCAATGAGGCGTGCTCTGCGCTGGGTGCACAGCTCGTCACGGTTCACGATCCCATGGTAGGTCTGTACGGAGTACAACTGGTGAGCCGTGCTCGACTGACGCCAGGTGCAGTACTCACACCACGCTCGTAGGAATAATTTTTTACTTTCCCCAAAAATTATTTTTCCCCCTAAAGGGTCAGACCCTATACGACGAAAAGGCACTTTCTGCACCTGCTGTATTCACATGTATTTGTGCGCTTGTGCACGCATGCACGTGTGTGCTAGTGCATGAGGACCAACCCTTTGTACCACAGGGGCCACATTTTTCGGGTCGACTTGCTTGAGGGCCACAATTTTTATTTATCCAAGAGGCGTTACATTCATGCAAACAAACAAACGCACACTTGCGCACAAACACATAACACACGCAACATTCGTGCACGTGTTTGTTTTTTCTGTGTATGTGCGAGTGTGTTATGTGTGTATGTGCATGTAGTGATGTGCGTGTGCGAGTGTATGTGGGTATGTGCGTTGTATGTGCGTGGGTGTATGTGTGTGAGTGTATGTGCGTGCGTCATATATGGTCTAACCTCGGTCAAAATTTTGGGGGGAAAATGATTTTTCCACGCTCGTATAATGCGTATAAATAGTGACTGTGAGGAACTATTCTAGGGTGGCGTCGCACATTACACACATATCGGCGTTTCGACATGGATATCGGACGCTCAGGGAGAAGCGCCGATGACTGGGTGTGTCTTGGCTCAAAGCTGATGTTGGTTTGTCAGTAATAATCTCAACGACTGAAATATGCACCACTTGTATGTAGCAAGACAGGGAAGAAGTATGACGTCGAGATCAAAGGCAACGTCACTCTCTCTGGCATCCGCGAATGCGTCGCCTTCTACCATGCGCCTTACACGCCGCCCGAAGATAGCGAGGAGGAGGAGACAGATGACACCGAATTTTACTATCGTGACTGCTCGTCTCTCTACCAAGCTGTCTGCAAACACGCGCGAAAGGTTCCGAACTGAACCCAAAACGAGGATTCAAGGGGTCATTCAGCAATTACGTAATCGGGTGGGGGGAGGAAAGGGGGGGGGGGTCGGCCCGACAATGACATCATGTGTAAAAGATAGGCTATACCCTACACGTAACGACGGTGACATGGGGAGGGGAGTCGAAAATTTCAAATTTTTGCTTCAAGTAATTGTTGAACGACCCCCAAGGCACAACGATCTTGCAGGCATTCGTGGAACTAGCGCATTGATTAGGTCGTAGCGTTTAACTTTTTTCACAACATGCCTAACATTTCCTTGTGCGCGCAAGCCGCAAAAAACCGGCTTGCGCACACAAAGAAATGTTAGGCATGTTGTGAAAAAAGTTATACTGTCTTACGACGCGGTTTTAACAAATTTGTGCACGTTTTGAGCACATGGCACTCGCACTACGTTGTTCTGTTGTAGTTTTATTCTGTGCCCGTATGCTCTGTCTGATGTGGGTATTATTGCGCTTCTTTGAACGACGTCTATGCTCGGAATTCATCATTTTTTCGGGAGCAACTACATTTTCGTCACTGGGCTTCCATCGCGCGTCGTATGCAAAGCGACGAACTTCGAAAACAAATGGAATCGACAAAGCCGAGAAAGCATCCTGTCTCCAAACAAAAAACACGCACAAGAATTTTTAGAACAGTCGGATTTTTCATGTGGTCTGGAATATCGTTCAACACTGGAACACCCTGGAACAGTATGGAACGAAAGGTCCAGCTCTCCCACCGCGCATTTCGGACGGAGATTTCGTTGCTGTGGCAGTTTCCTTGCGTGACGCAATTTAGCTCAGTTTGGCATGCCTAGAAAGTGCCTGGTAGACACAGCAGTGACAACGCCACAAAGGTGCATCGAAACGCAGGTGTCGTCGCTGCGCTACCAGTCGTATTCCGAGTTATTTGTTGGTCGGTTGTCAACTTGCAGAACCGTGAAGAGGCCGCGTTAATCAATTGACGCCTGGGCGCTTCGGCTTCTGCAGTATTTTGAAACAAGGAATAGTTGAGGTGACTTGACCTTCGACCAGACTTCTCGCCTCTGGACGTGATGTCATGTGCGCATGTCCAATCCCAAAAATTTAACTCTATCGATGTGTCAAACGCAGGGGTATTTACGGTGCTCGTAGTTTCCCTGCCAACATGAACATGGACAGACCAAATAGACCAACTAGCTAGGTAGCTACACGAAAATCGATAATTCACACAAAATAGCCTAGTTAGCTAATATGGTCCCTATCTCCTCTTACATCTTATACAAATTTTTCTTTCACCGCAATATGGAGTGGGCAACACAACTTTTACCACTGTCACAGCTGTTCTTGTGCATAAAAACTTTAATTTCAGATAATTTTCAAACCTCTGGGATCTTTGGCATGTTGCGCAAATAGGTACGTATTTTAAATTGAAAAGTAAATACAAAATTAGGATCTTGCATTTGAGGCCACACGCGGGGACGCCACTAGGCCTAGACGCCACTATGTGCGAGTGCTTTTCCGTGTGGGTTAAAAACGCAACACTTAAGGAGCCGTGAAAATTGGAAATTTTTTCAGGCCTAAAGCAACTGCGTGCCAAAGTGCCCGTTTCTCGATCGGCACTGCCTATTTCTCGGTGCTGACAATGAGCTCATCACTTTTCATTCGTTGCGTCTGTTGTGTAATCAAAGTTAAATAATAGAAGCAAGTTGTTGCTGAAAGAAATATGGCTTTACTTTAAGTGATTTTTCAAGTAGCTTGACTCTATCACCAGGGCCCCCACACGTGTAAGCATGCAGAAAAATCAGTTGAATGTGCAGCCTCGACAGCTGTGTTTCTGAATACCTAATGGTGAAATACACATGGTATAATTTCAGAGCGTATCTAATCGCGAGAATTAGATGTGAGAATGGGTTAAACAAGTCGAATGTACCGATCCTCGAGGCCCACTGACGGTTGCGCCATTACGCCTGAAGTTGGCATTGTTCTGTTTTGCCTATTTATTTTCATCAGAAATTGTCTCGATTTTTCGCGATTTTTAAGCATGTTCTATACTTTTAAATTGCATTTTTTAAGCGAATCCATAATTTTACCCAAAATATTTACCCCGTCTACCCTAAATATGCGAACTTGTTTCAATTATTTGTTTCGCGATTCCTTTCGATTTATCATGAATTTTAGTTCCATAAAAGTGCTTCTATCAAATATCTAGAGCAGGAAACCCAACATTTTGCCCCAATATTTAGCTGCCATGTTAGCCCCAAATTTAGCATCAATGCCTGCCAGAACCTCAGGCGTTTCTAGAAACGCCTGGTTTCCAGTAATGTCGGTAACAGTGACACTTGTTTTTGGTTGAGCTGCAATATCAGCACGAAATTTCAAATCGCTCGATGGCTACTCAGAGTGCTATGGATAAAACGTCCATCGTGTCGCGGACATATTTTGGGTTTGACCTCAAGCTGCAAACAACTTCTGGTCACAAACTCTGAGCGTCTCAATACTGGCCGTTAATTATATAAAGTACATACAAACAACACAAAACACTGAGGCTGTCCAACTGCTGGTGAAAGTGCCACCTTAAACGCGCTGGGAAATGTCCATCGCGTGACTAACGGAATGCGCGCGAGGGCGTTGCTACACAGTCTTGTCAGCGTTAAACAGGCATCGCCCAAGTAACAAATCGAAAACCTTGCATCTCACGGAAGAGCTATAAAGCCATCAAGTCATTATTTTCGTTGAGCTCGAAGACCAGAGTTCTACTTCTGCTTCGTGAATTCTGCGTGCAATGTGTCCGCGAATGTCGAATTTCCAAGCTCACGCATGATACTGTCAAAGTGACTCCACCAGCGATCCTTTGTGGAGACCAGGTCGAGCATGTTCATCATCACGCCTAAAGCGAGTAGAACGTGCCCGAATTCGGAAAATACTGACAAGCTTTAGATACTCACCAGGTAGTACATAGTGACGAGGGCTATCCAACTGACTCTCAAGCATGTCTTTCTCAACGTTGTTCAGAACGCCAGCCATATCAAATTTGACAATCATTTGAAGCAAGATCGCTCTCTGCGCCACTTCACGCTCCATCTTCGGGTACAACGCTTTCAGAGCCTGAGCCCACTTCTTTCTAAGGGCAAGGGGGTCATCCACATGCTGGTAAGCGTCTGCAATGCGTGACAGTCATCGATAAGCAAAAATGAGGGGATTTATTACGTCTGCACCTTCAAGATACTCTTTGACGTATTTTTCCCTATCGTCTTCGTTGCACCCTTCTTCCAGCATCTCATCACAGACACCAAGCGCACGAAGAGAGGCTTTAACGCCACCTGTTGTACAAAAACCAAAGCTGCATACAACTTTATAGGGTTGGCAAAACGAGGCGCCCCGCCCCATTCCCCCAAAGGGGCAAATTTTAAAAAATGCCCACAAACCGCTAACGACATTTTTTCCAAAAAATTTTGCCATTTTTTTCGACTATTTTTTCAAGTTTTTCTCAAAATCCCATTATTTTTGAGCAAATAACGTGACTGAATCGTTCTGTTCACCAGGGTGTACAATTTAGCACTGTTAGTAATGCATATTAGCTTGGTTTCGGCCTGAAAAAACTTTTGCCTAAAAATGGGGGCCCCGTGGGAATGGGGGGAATTTTTGCCCCCGCCCCCCAAACTACAACCCTAAAATTTAGCGTCTTCACTCCTATTGTACCTGAGGACTGCAGTAATTGTTGACAAGTGACCTCTACAACGGCATATCCTCCGGTGGGTGTAAGCTTGCGTCGTGTCTCTACGACGTTGCGTAGTGCCTTCCACTGCTCGTCGGTCACGCCCAACTGTGTCTTGAATTCACCGATCAACGCGAACCAGTCAGTCACACCGAAAGCCGCTGTTTGAGGGAGGAACGTTGTAATCGTGCCATCGGCGCCGTCTGACAGCTGACTGACGAGAGCTTGTACTTTCTTCGCATCGCGGCTTCGCAGAAGCCCTTTGTGCTGGTCCGGGTGCTCTTTCAAGGCTTTCAACGCAGACACAAGTCCAGCTTGTGATACAAGGTCTTTAGCTGCTTCAGCTGTCACGTGCCAAAGTAAGCGCCATAGTTTCAGGAAGTTTCTCTGAGCCTCCGTCAAAGCTGCTGTTGCTGCAGCCTCCATCATAATCGCTATTTTGTGTCACAATAGGTAATAAATACTTTCAGTGCTGAGCGTGTCGTCTTCAAACAGTACTCGGTTTTACAAGTTTAGCAAGATGTGTCATATCTACGCAGCCCACCACATGACAAGCATGATAAGCTAACCACACGTGCTTAAAAAAATTTGTTTGTGATAAGTATGACTCACACTCTTCGTCGTCGTACTCCTACCTACAGTGCGTGTGCTCACCAGGGTGCCCAGACGTCCCCGATTTCGGCCCTGGTCATGCAGAAAATTTCCTATCAAAGTGATATGTTTCCTATGTTTACGTGTTAAAGCGTCTCCGATTGTCCCCAATTTCAGTGCTGGCAATCTGGTCACCCTGGTTCACAGGTGCACCCAGTGAGGACAGTATATTGTAGCGAGAGGTTGGCTCCAAGCCGAACCCTGTGCTTGGACCCCGAAGCTTTAAAGCTTAAAAAATCAAAAACTTACAACTTGGCCTGAATCCTCCCGAACACTATGTTTGGATCTACCTGTCGGCGTAGAAACTCGGACCGGAGACAAGAAATGCCCTTCGACTATGAAGCCCGCGACGGTGCTAACATCCCTGCCGGAAATGGTCGCCGAAAAAACGTCCACGCTGAGAAAATTTGTGCTTTATTACAAAATCATCAAGCATTGAATCAAGAAACAAAATTTTAAAACTAACACACTATCGTCCTGCTTATCAGCTCTACTTGCAAGCACGTAAGCCCAGCCAGCAGAGATCACAGTGGACCAAAACCCGAACGCATCCCATACAACAAGCCCGCACGGTTCTCATTCAGTCTCAGCCCTCAAAGCATTTGTCAAACTCGGCGCCTAGCGTATGAATCGCTGCATTCTCGTAGACCTCAACCGTGCCGACCGTGCGAGTCTTGAACATATTGACGACCATCGCTTTCCCGACAGTCGTCGTCGGCACCGTCAGCAGCGTCGGCGCGAGGGCCGCAACCGGTGTCAGAACAGCGTGGGCAACTACCTCCATCAGCCGCGACTCCCGACGATCGCAGAGAAGGAATCTAACAAGTCATTTGACGCTGCGAACGTGTGAATGACCAGTGGTCAACAGGACTTACGCTGGTCGAAAGATCGAGTAACGAGGAAAACCGAGTTCGCCAACGTGTTCCTCAACTAATCCCTAAAGCCGCATCGACACAATTATTAGAGGCCAGTTTTTATGCTCAACCCGAACCAGAGTGACTTTGGCGACGCACTTTTGTTTGCGGATACAAGAAGAAGCTGTCCTTGTTCGAGCCTGAAGCAGTGATTAGATTGAAGTGCTTGCACCCCGCCGCCTTGGCGACGCGCGCTGTATTGAGGACGTAATCATGGTCGATTTTCACAAAGCCATCCTGCTCGTTTAAAAAGGAGGGCATAAAACGATTCCAACTAGAATCTAAACATCGAAACTCACGGCGCCAGATTTAGCCCGAGTGGTTCCCAGGCAACAGAAGCCCACTTCGAGACCCTCGAAAAGAGCCATCGATGCGTTCAGGTTGTCAAAGTCGACAACTTTTTGTTCCTGTACAATCGCATCCCTCAGTCGCACTCGAGATTGATCAAAAGAGGAAAAACTTACAACAAACTTTTGGAACTCTTTTGGAAGCTCAACCTCGCGTCGACCGATAAGCACGAGACGCCTGAAGACCTTGCGGTCGACGAGATGGTGGACTAACTCACGACCGCACTCGCCTGTGTAGCCAACGACGAACGCGTCTTTCGCACTGTACATTTGAGCATCGAAGTTCGCGGTCGGACATGAATCGAGCTGCGGCTGGAACAAAGCTAGGTGAGAAACTGTCTCGAACAAGCCCTTAAAGTGCACCAACTTCTTTGCCGCTGCCTAGCATGGATGCTATGAGTAAGCCAGCGAGAGGAACGACAACTGCGAGGAAAAACTTGAGCAAATATCCGCTTCGAGCACCACTGGCATTCTGGCTAAAACGAGGTAACATCACGTGATGTATAAGCTCTCGAAGGGTGAAGGATATGCATACATGACGTCACGGCCTTTACAGAACAGGTAGCCTATTCGTACTGCAAGAACAACTGGTTGACTTTGTGCAACGTCATGCGTACTACACGTGCAGTATATGCACGTTAGGGGCTCTAAATAGAGTTACAGGCACTGCGGGGTTTCGGGGGAGGCTCAGCGGTGGAAACCTTTAAAAATGAGCCCAAATTGGCACTTTTAGCCTACTTCTCCCACACAAATTGGAACTTTCGAGGGGCTCAAGCCTGTATGACCCTACACCCCTGCAATAAGTCGTCAGTGCTCAAAACTGCGAATGGGCCAGAGCTTGGCACTCCTTCTCTATGTTGAACTCACTTCTGGGAATTTCGATTGTTCGCATTCGCCCTCTTGGACTCGAGCTGTTTCTTGGCCATTCTAGCGCAACTCAGGAAGCTTCACGTCATCCGAGACGGATTTCTGAATAAAAGGGCCAAAATTTCATATTTCATAACACGCAAAAACCAAATGCAATGTCATACAGTGCCTAGTCCTCGCTATCCTGCGATGAACAGAAATTTAGCTAACGACGTATGGTGTTCCGCCGTCAATGGACATGATATTACAAACAGAACTTCTATGACAGACCACTGGTTCCACTGTTTAACATCGTAAACAAAAAATACATATACACAAACAGCTGTGCGTATAACTCGTTTAATTAGCACCAAAAGCAAAATAGTGCTTATGTACAGTACATAAAAAGACAGATATACATTGGCCACAATCAAAAGAGATGACAAATCGCAAATACATACTGAACGATACTTCAACGATCACGTGACCAACTTCAGTCACGTGATTAAAGCTCATCACGTGACTGCCCTTTTATTGGCCGGCCACTGTCCACGCAGTCACGTGTTAGACCCTACCGTCTGTTCTATCTCACCAGATGCTGCAGAGGACGCCACTTCCTCTGCTCGCTCGACAGCAAGCCGATATCGCGGAAAGCGGCGTCGTCCAACCCTAAACGACCGCTCACTCTGGCACGCCGTACAGCGTACAACAAAGCGACGTTCACGTCCTGCCTTCCTCTTTCGTTTCGCGTTCTTCGGCCGCTTCACCTCACGGAACGCGGCCGTCGCCGTCTCGCCGACGATGAGTGGTGCTTGGCAGTGCTTGCAAATCGATCGTTTCGCAGCCGGATGCAACTTCACTTGTGCCTTGCGGGCGATTTCCGCCGCCGACGCGATGTAGTGACGAGAAAGATGACCAATGGCAGCGATCGCAGACGGGGATTGGTCAGCGGAGATCGATGAAAGTTGCAGGGCGGCTTGATGCAGAAAGTTCACGCGATGGTAGGCGGGTGGGATTGTCTTTAGAGGGGCCACTTTTAGCGCTGGTGGCGAAGAGTCAGAGGAGGATTTATCGATCAGTTTGGCCATATTCGGACGGCTAATCGCTACTCGCAGCTGGTGCCCAGTAGTGCTTGCGCTCGAGGAAAAGAAGCTGCTCCTGCGTTTCGGTGATCGTTGCAACGCTAGATGGGAGAGGATGTAAGTGAGGAATCGAGACATCGATTTCTGGACCGTACCTGCTTTCAACGTTGCTGGCTCTAAAAAAAGAAAGTGTACGATGTAGTTGGAAGAGAGGAAGTAGTTTGGCTAACGACTAACTTACTGTGCCTTGAGATGATCCGTCAGCGCGAGCATACGCTTCAAGTTCTGCAAGGGTAGAAAGAAAGCTGACTGTTCACATGCGCGTGGAGTTCGTGTGACACAAAAGACCCGAAACGTTACGTGCGTTATATTCTCACCGCATCCGAGTTGTCAATCGCTGCCTCCTGAAGGCTAAAGTTCTTGATCGATATGGTGAGATTCTATGAACGTGCAACAGCGCTCTAAGATTTTGATTTGAAGCAACGTACAAACGCGTATGCAACATACGTCGTTCAACTTTGATCCTTTCACGATCTGTCGACAGACGTTCGACGCTTCTAATACGGTGTCTTGCACCTTCTGCGGGAGTTTCACCTTCCCCTCCAACGAAATGCCGCGATTCATGTGTAAGTGCAGCGAGATCACAGAGAAATTTCAGGAGAAATCAGAAATTCCCACACGAGGCCGCATAAAGCGCGAGTAGATCTAGGTGTACTTACAGTACTTTGTTATCAGTGTA
>JAQGBB010002106.1:0-11620 GCA_034691745.1 Prismatolaimus dolichurus | reverse complement strand
CATTCGCGAACGTGTAGTTCCCGTTTGCCGGATTAGTGAACGACGGAATTTGACACTCAGTATTCGTTGAAATTTTCAACCTTTGACTGTGTGAACTTTAGAGTCGGAGATACCCAAACAGTAGACCCGCAAGTTTCCGTTCGTCGCGTTCGAGCAAATGGCTGTCGGATCTCCTGCGCAGGGTCCAATGCAAGTGCTCAGCGGCGCAGGCGTGGGAACTACGTTGACAAACGACGAACCACAACGACAATAGCTGTTGTAGTCGAGACCTAAATGAATGCGACATTTCTGGAGTCTCCCACAAGAACACCACAACTTGATTTGGGGTGTTTCGGAAAGAAACGGCTCATTCGCATCGGAATCGTGATGGATATATGTGGCATTAATATGAAATCAATGAGAAATACCAGCCGACAAGCAAGTAAAAAAGATCGATGAGAAAAATCAGCAACTTTGCTGCTACCGTTTCCCAACCGAATTTTGGTGTTTCAAACGAGAAAGTCGACTTCGCTTGTTCACCTGGCATGACCCGAATTGTGATGTTTTTATTCGAAAACACGCGCTCTGCAGCAGGGTGGACACAGGTCGAGGCGCAGAATTCGCCAGGTGAGCGCGCATGCAGTTTGTCTAATTGCTTTATTGACAGCCAGCGCGAGAAGGAAGACAAGTGGCTACCCTGCGAGAAACATACGGTCAGCGAATTGTGGTGTTTTGATCCCAGAACGTGCATAAAAGCAACAAGATTGAAGGAGCCTCACTTACATTATTTTCTATATTAATCGACAAATCGAATGAAATCGACTCCAAATCGAATAAAAATCGACTCAGAATCGAATCAATTGACTAGCAATTCAATCAAAAATAGTCTGAATCGAAATAAAAAATCAACTTTTGAAAAGCTAATATAAGTTATAACAGACATGCCATAATATGGGAAATAGAAGAAATTTTTTCAAGTTGTAGCAAAAACCACGGTGTTAACAGCGCCGAGTTAAAGTTAGAATAAACGGAAAGCTGACTGAATCATTCTGCAATCCGATTCGGCTCCTTTTGATCGTCACAAATAACGCATACCACTTCTTCATACATACATTAAAGACAGAGCACCTGCAAATGGTCAACTGCACTAATCTTGTCTATTGTCTATCAAATAAGGCTATTTCAATCAATATCTGATTTCTATCAATTTCGATTGAAGAATGCAGTGGTATACAAATCGCCACGATAGATTAGCTAAGCTCAGAAATGCAGTCAGTGGCTTCGCGAACAATCCTGCTGCTTTCCGCCTTCCAGCACTTGGCAACTTGATCCTGACCTGTCTCTGAGCAGCTAAAAACACAGCACCGAAAACGAATCGTTGATCACTTAGAGAAAGTTGAGATGAAGATATGAATTCTACCCTTTTGTGCACTGAAGATACTTCGGCTCGTAACACTTCGACAGACACTTGACAAAAGCTGCGTTAGTCGCCGTCATGTGCGAGTAGTCGATGGCCGAACTGATGTCCTTGGTTTGCCAACACCTTATAAATTAAGACGCGTTTTAATCCGTATTCAAGAATGATCAAAATCGAAAATTCTCGTAATCTCATCGTAAAAGCAATTACAAAGCGTAGTTGATTTCAATCGAGTCGATTTGTTCAGAATCGATCTACTCGGAGTTGAGTGAAAGATAACTGACTTCAAGATACACGAAATTTGTTTGAGAAATTGCGTCAAAATGTTTACAAAACTCGGCGAAAATAATTTTCGCAAAATTCAGCTCTTACTGTCGGCTGTCGTAGAAGCTCTTGACGGTGCCCGTCGGTGTACACGTCGACCGAAGCAGCGTCTGACTCCTCTCGATGCAGCCGATCGCATCGACGCAGTTATCCGTTTTGCAACATCTGCAAATTTTCTCAAGATTCAAGTTAGACGATCCGCTCTCACGAATTTTTCCTTTGCGTACTGCAGTGAGCACTGCTTAGATTTCGAGCCCAGGCATCGATTCACCTTCTTCCACGTCTTCGCCTCGCCCACCACGAAAAAGACCACACAGAGCACCAAAATTGAACGAGACATTTTCTCTCGAATTTTCGCGAAAAAAATCGCTTCACTCTCTCAATTCCACGTATTTTATTCGCTCTTCCGTTCCAGTTCCAGCTCAACGAATCTTCGGCGGCATCTTGGCGAAGATCGCCGTGCGGAACCTTGCTCGCTCGTACGTAGCGGAACCGCTCCCCGCATCGCAAACTCCTTCCGCACGTCTCCCTTCTTTGGTCGGCCTTCGTCAGTCACATCGCAGACGGATTTACTTCTCAAACTCCCCGTAGAGCGTTACGCATATCCGTCGCCTCTCGTAGGACGTGAACAGAGAGATTAAATTTTTTTCCATGCGTCATTCGGCAAACTTTACTACTGAACAACCGTCTCGAGAAACGAAGAAAGGCGGTGACGAACGAATTCACGCGCAAACTATCCTCTCCTCCGCACATAAATATCATAAATGCCAGAAAGGTGACCGACTATGCGAAACACTGATCGAAACAACCGGTCACGAGTAGCCCGCGCGGCGATGCAACTCGGCGCTGTTCGACGTCGCACCGGCGGGAAAGCGTGGCTTCGCGCCCGGCAAGCAGGAGAGCTTCCAACGAAGCGTCTCGCGCAGCGCTGCCTCTTCGTCAGCGCTGAGCCGCAGAAGCGTCGTCACCACACGAATCAGCTGCGGCGCTTTGCCGGGCTCGGCGCTGATGAACTTGAGGAAGAGGTTCTTCGTGCACTAGAAAGGAACAAATGATGCAGATCTGAATCATGGGAATGAATTTTGCAAAAAAATCCGACAACACATGCGGAGAACGCTGCAAGTGTCGAACAATACCTGCCTGCAGAATACGGTGAAAATTTAGATTCCGTAAGTATTGTGGAATAGCGAATCGGTTAAACGAAAAAATCTCAGAATCGAATATAAATTCCACAAAATTCTAATTGAGCCGATTGATGTATCAAAATTTGACTCCGAATTTAATTGGACTCATTTGATTCCTACTCAAATATCGAATGAAATTGCTTCGATTCTGCGTCGAACCAAATTCATGAAATTCCTAGTCCAATCGAATTGATTCGATTCCGACTCACATTTCAAATAAAAACTTCTCCGATTCAGAGTCAAATCCAACCGAATTGATTCGCTTTCGCGTCGAATTTCATTCCATTCCAAGCTGAATCGAATTCTACTCCAAATCAATTGTAAAGTCGAACTGATTCGCTTCCAAGTCGAATAAAAATTATTTGGCTATGGCGAGAAGCCGCCAGAATTCATGAAACTTATGAAATACCAGGAACGTTTTACTCGAAACTATGTTTCTGAAATCTGGACAATCTAGGAAGAATTCGGAGAGATCAAATCAAAATAGCGATTTGTTTTGATTCAACTCAATCAATATTCGATTCTTCTTGACTGTCGCCATTCTGAAGCATAATCGTTGGACAAAAATTTCAAAAGTGGACCAACTAACCTAGATGCGTTACGTCCCTGACATCGGCCCCTGCCTAAAGACTGCTAGCCTCGCTCCGTATGCTCCGTTTGACGAGGCAAATTAGAAAAATATGTAAAAAAATGTAAAGAAAAAATGCGGCACAAAAAGACTGACGTCTGCGAGCAAAACTAGCACTTCCGGCTGTCCTTCAAAAAATCGCAAAGCGAAAAAAGTTGGATATATTTCAGAATTGCGCCAAATTATCGAATTTCTAGCGTTGAACATTACCTGAAAGTTAACGTAATACTTGGGCATCGCAATGCTCTACCGACGCTTGAAGCTGTGTATTGATCGCCTTTCCGCGATGGACGTGCGCCGATAGTCAACTCCAGTTTCCTTTCTGCACAACCTACCGATCGATCAAAGATACGGAAAACTTTTCTAGCCCATTGTTTTAACGCGACAGCAGTGCTGACGTCTTACTGGAGCGATTGCCTAACAGCTTGCGTTATCGCCTGCGAAACGAAGACATACAACATTGTGTATTCTGCGCCGTATGCAAACCCAATGAACTTTATCGACGCAACGACGTTGGGAGAGAACTTCTCGTCATGGTCGATGGTAATCAAGCGCGGGTCGGCACCGTGTTGGCACTTCACCGAACGCTTTAGCATGGATCTGCAGTCAGCGCTTTGGAGCTTCCGTGGCGGTCTTGGCTTCTGCAGCTTAGTACCTAGGACATTAAATGCCAACGACTCACGTGTTACATTTTTGCTTCTTTATAGGACTTTGGCTTATCACAAGCGTCGTCGCCCTGATACATCTCCCGTTATACGGCTTGTCGGTTCTGCTTTTGAGGAAGCCGTAGAGCAAAATGTGACGCGCTGCACGGCAGACAAGCTACGTGTTCGTGAAGCAAACTCAACTCGTCGAACCGAAGAAAGGATAGCAGTAACACTTCATGGACGGCCATTGCTGGCCAGACGTCTGCAGTTTATATTCTATAATACGTAGTTGTATAGCTTATTTCGAAAATATTTGTACTGTTTTTGCTGACTGGAGCGCACAGAGCGGAACAAAGTATAGCTTGTGTGGTCGCACGAAGGCTATCTATCTCTATCCCCTCCCTTCCCTCCTCGAGCATTCTGCCACTGCAGAAATATGTTGCTCAGACTATGAAACACCACGTGTTCCAAGTCGTTCCATTGTGTTCCGCTGTACCGAAGTTTTCGGAGAACCGCAGGGGTTCTACTGCTTTGCTGCTTTTGATGGTGGAAGCTTTGACGCGTAGTAGCAGTGGCAGTGGTAAAGATTACCCATTGATCCTTTGAATTCGCGATCAATGATTGAGCACCCGCTTATATTCTGTTCGCAGATCGAAACTGCTTGTGAACGTTAGGAAAACGTCTTACGGTGCTCAGGTTACGGTAGCGATTAAATTCTGTTGAGACAATTTGTTTGACACCACAACTCCCGTTGCGCACTGAATTTAGGATGACATATCGCTGCTGGTTAGGTTGTTTTTGTTGCAACCACTCAAGCATGCGCCATGTTTAGATGAGCTAATGCTGACAACGGGGTCCCGTATATTACCAGTCTCTTTAGGCAATGGCGCTCTTTTTACGCCTACTCTTGCTTGGCCGATTCGTAAAGGTTAATTCCGCTACCCAATTTTACGCATTGGGTAGTGTGAGGCCTCAGAGCCTGAAGAACCGCTCTCGTCACAAGACAAACGTACGTCGTCTTCAGAGAGGACTGTGCGTCTTTGTTCCGTCTTTGCAGTTTTTTCAGCGAGTTTCGAACCTCAGACTTCTCGATCGCAAGTCCGCCATTGAAGCCACCGCGCCAGCTGTACATCGTCCTTTGTTGTTGAAACGTGCAGCCCATTGAGTGACGAACTCCGGTATGCGCTTGCATTTGCTGCAGATAATTTGAACTTATGTTATGCTTGAATGAGTGCTGCTTCCAGAAAATTTTTTTTTGGAAGGATTCACAAACTTTTTTGGGGTAGGAGGGAATTCGTCCAGTCGGAGTAGATTTTGCGTTGGAATTCCCAAATCTTGGTGATTTCAAAATCCTCGGGGGGGGGGGGCGTTATTTACTCCTCGAAACAGCGCTTGACGAAACTGGCTAGAATTGCGTTCTTACGCAAGAATTGCATGCTTATACGCTCTTGAGAAATTTCAAGCGGCATTCAAAATTATCTCAGACCACACAACTAGGTTTGGTTCATGTCCCGATTTTGCAAACCTGAACATCTGTTCAAGTGTGCAGGTATCTAGGTTGTCCCACTTTATTCAAGGTTCAAAATCGGACTTTCACTTGATAGTGCTAGTGCGCCTACTATAGTGGCTGCAAAATGGTCTTTGGAGTTACTAGTAACAGCAACTCTGCAGGTCCATTTACAAACAATTTTTCCGAGTTTTTTTGCGCATTTGTTACTTCGCTTTACCAAAATCGAGTCGAGGTTTAAAAAATCAGAACTTTTGTTGGATTGCTATGCAGGTTTTGGCCACCTGACTACATCAAAACGAGGCCGGCACGCTGTTAGGGTTCTTCGCGGATGGAGGGCTTAGTGAAATTGATTATGCAGAGGCGGTCGAGAAGTATGACTCAAGTCTGTCTGTTTTCGCATTCCGATGCAATTTTGCTGCGTCTCTAATAACTATGCGCTAAACTGCATGCAATTGGTGGCTTTATCCGCGTCGATGGGTTTCTCGAATCCGTTGAGGTTGACCATTCGGTCCTCCATAAGTGGAGCCGCCCCCTTTCCCCACCCCCTCCCCAACGCCGACAGTCGCACTTAAATTTTAGAAACAAAGCAGCAACACGAAAATATGCTCCTAGACGTATTGCTTCCTCAAACCAAGGGTGTACTTGTTTCAGTACATTTTTGGGTCTGCCTTCTGTCTCGTATCATCCTGGCCTTCAGCTAGTTTTACAGTCTTAGTCTGCAGCACACATTTGGAGTTTTTCGGTGGCAAAAAAACGTGTCGATCGAAAAAATTACTGTGTCGATTAAGTGCGCAATACGTCAGATTGTGAAACTTCGCAATAATCAAAGCTCATCCAAGGCAAGCGGTTGCGTGAAACTAACAAATTACCTGTGAAATTTCACCAACCAACTTCAAGAAGACAACTTTGGTCTTTCACTGGCACTCGTATGTCCAAGAGAAAATATTGATTTTTGTATAGAACGTTTCACTTCTAATTTTTGGAGCCACTAAATTTCGCGACAAGCTAGAGATAAGGTGGAAACCCCTGCTGAGTGACGCACAAACTACACGTGGTGCGCACGTTTCTTTGCTCGCATATGCCATGCGCTTTTATAGCCCATCCGTCCCATAAAGGTTGTAAAATGCTGGTGTGACGCAGTTTGTTATCTCGGGCCAAAGTTGAACTCGTGCACCAGGATTTAGGCCCTCTGTGAAAGCGTTTACCGCTAGCTGCAGCTCTCTTTCCGCATTTTCAAATCGCTGTTAGCATACCGCAATGCAATTTGCACTTATTCAAGTCTTCAATAGTACTGTAAATTTGAAGTCAGCACTTTATTGGCACAATGAGTGGTGATCACACGTTCGCGCGAAAACTCAGAATCACCGTCAGGGGTGATACATAATTTACATAAAACGGTTATGAGGGAGGGTGCTCGGCCGAATTTCGATAAACGTTTGCACGTGAGGACAGGGTTAAGCTAACTGTTTAAACATCATGTACCTGAAATCCACCGTTTTTTTTTGAAGAAAAAACATGGTATTTTTTCGCACTTTTTCGGTGCCATTTTTCATCTTTTTTTAAATAGTTTGTAGAAAAACTATTAAATCTTTGTCGCTTTTGTGCTTAAAAATCCAACATTTTCAACGTGTCTACTTGAAAAAATTCTCTCCGGGGGGTTTCGGCCAAAAGTTTACGTAAGTATTTAGTGTCCCGGAAGGGGTCCGGCAAAACATGATGAACATTGAGGAGAGGGATAAAAAAAGCTCCAATTTTTCGTTTACGTAAATTGCGTTTGGCCGCTTTGCAGAACCTCTTTAAATTATTTAATTAATTATTTCAACATTTGCGCATTTCTTGGCACACTAACGCCTTCTTCTCATAAACAAACGTTCATCGCTTTGAACGCACTAAAATCAGTTAGAAAACAGCGTTGCGAAAAGTTTCCGAACTCTTAAAAAATCGAAGATAACAAATCTGGATATCACATATTGGATTTCATTTTTTATTCGGACATTTCGGAATTTTTTGCCAAAGTTCGCGGAAATTTTTCTCGCGACGATACGCCTAAAACAAAACTTCATCAACCGAGGAAGAAACACAACAACCACGTCACACGACAAAAGCCACCTCTACACAAAATGATCAAACCACGCAAACAAACCAGCACACGTATAACCAAAACATATTAATCTAGTAAACACCCCCTACACAAATAGTCGTTTACATGGCATCGCTTACGTCCTATAAATTTGATTGAGCAAACTCGAACCCGCCGGACTTACCTTGCGGACAGTTTCTTTCAGGGCGTTTCGTGGTCAATCCCTCGAGATTTCGGATATTCCTCTGACTATAAGGAATTTCACAATAAAATCTTCCCAAAATTGGCGAAAGCAAGTGCTTCCAAAAGAAAACAAATTTCGTGTAGAAGCTCAGCAGTGGTCTCTTTTCCGCTGTCTTGCGGCCCTGAATGCGACCTTTTGCAACGCCTTTGATACGTGATAATCATTTTGCCATTGCGCAACGTATTTAGAATGGCACTACAGTGGTCCCGATGGACGGGCAATACCGCTTTAGCGAACTGGTGAGCATCAAGCCGACACCAGTTTAGAGTCTAACTGAATCCACATCGACTTGGCATAATTCTGCATAAATATCGGCGTTGCGCCGTCGTTTAAAAAAAAAAAAAAAAAAAAAAAAAAAGAAATGAACCGAACGAGAACGGTTTCGCTTCACAAGGAGCAGGTGACGCTGCTCAACGGCTTCAAGCCCGTAAAGTCGCCGCCGCCAACACTCGGCGAATCTGAGGTTACCCTCTCGACGGCGATAAACTTTGCACGTTCGACGGCATGGGAGCTAACGCAGTCGGTAAGCGGAATCGAGGATCGGATTTTCGTCTTCCTTAAAAGCCGAACGTTTACATTCTAGCTAAAGGATGACCCGTTTTACGTGTGCGACATTGGCTGCTTTCTGCAAAAGCACGAACAGTGGAGAACGCACCTTCCGCGCGTACATCCGGTAGGCCCCTTGTTAGCATGCCCACAGCTATTTGGATACGAGTGGAGCGAAACTTTTAGCACTACGCCGTAAAATGTAACGACGATCCGCTGATGGTGCACATCTTGGCACAACTCGGGTGCAGTTTTGACTGTGCGAGCAAGGTTGGTGAAAATTTAGTCAAGCCCTGGGCTGTCAAAAATTTGATGAAAAATCAGCGTGAAATTATCGATGCTGATCTGAAACTTGACGATTCACCCCCTGTTTCTTTCGTTTAATAATTCCACCTCATTAGATTAGTAAACTCCAGCAGATAAGATCGTTTCACATATATTGCATCCTGCCTGGGAGCGCGCAGCGCGTACAAGGGGATAGCTATATGGTTGGACAAAAACCTCCTTCCTCCCCCTCTCCCCCCTGCTCCCCCTCGAAAAGCCGAAAGTTAGCGGACGTCCAGAGCATCGTAGTACACTATGTTCCAAGCTGTTGTATAGTGCTCTAGTGCGTTCCAGAGTGTTCCCGAACATGTTTTAAAAAGGCATCCTGCCAAAACAAAAAATAAAAGTTTGCAAACGTCTAGAATATCCTAGTGCACTATGTTCCAAGCTTGTTTAGTGTTCCAAGGTGTTCCAGCTTGTTCAGACACTTGCCTCTCTTGCTGCGAAAAATTGGCGCACGTTTTTTGCCATAGGCAGGATGCACTTTGGCTTTCAGCCGGTCACCTTGTTTTTTTTTTCTTCAAACGGACGTCTTTTCGATTGTGCAGGGCGAAATTGACCGAATCCTCGCGATGGGCGCCGACCCGAGTCGAATCATATTCGCGAACCCGTGCAAACCACCATCGCACGTTCGACACGCTCTTGCTTGCGGTGTCCGTCTGCTGACTTTCGATAATGAAGAAGAGCTGCAGAAGATTCATCGCATATGTCCAAGCGTTGAGTACGGTAGTTGCTTTACAAAAAGTCCGTATCCGTTTTGACGCAAAATCGATGTTCTAGGCTCGTTCTCCGCATCGCTGTCCTGAGCAACTACTCGAAATGCAAGATGAATCGGCGATCAGGGTGCGACCCTGCCGACGGCGCGGTAAAGCTCCTGAAGCTCGCTGCAAAGCTAGGCGCTCACGTCGTTGGTGTCGCGTTCCACGTCGGCACGGCGTCGACCGAACCCTCGCTCTACGCGACCAGCATCGCACACGCTCGTCGCCTATTCGACGAGGGAAAAGCCCTCGGGCACGACATGCACATCCTCGACATCGGCGGTGGCTATCCGGGCTTTCCGTGCGACGACCCGTTGTTCAGCGAGGTGTGCGGTTCTTTTTACGAGGTGCTTACTTGTAACAATTTGAAATATTTAGCTCGAGAAAGGATTCCAATTTCGAAAATATTTTCCAAAAGCTGACCGACAATCGCGACCAAATAGAGGAAATCAAAGGGCCATTTTTTTCGAAATTCGACTGTCAAAATTGTCAAAAATTGCTGAAGCAAAAAAGGAGGATTTCTTGAAAACATTTTACGTTACAAAAATGTGACTTTTCTTGCTCCTTGCTTCGTCCGGATCGACCGCTCTGCGTTCGAGTGACTGTTCTATGCTCAGTGTTTAAGGTTTTATTCTAGGGAGCATCCACAAAGGACGTCCATAAAAATTCGAATTTTTCCCTCTCCCCATGTACACGTGTCCACTTTAACCTACCCTCCCCCTCCGCTCGGACGTCCTTTGTGGAGGCCCCCTGCTCAAATTGAGGTTTTTACACTCGTTTGTAGTTTAGCTCCGCTTTCTCACACGTACGAATTTGTTCAGAACGCGCTTGTCATTTACGTAACTTGCCTCTAAATATTACCTCCTTTGCCAAATCAAGATTGCTACTGTGGTCAACAAGGCGCTCGAAAATAACTTTCCGGACGTTCCGACGATGAACGGTCTCTCCGGCACGCATCAGTCGCCATTGCGAATCATCGGCGAGCCGGGTCGCTACTTTGCCACCTCGGCGTTCTTGCTCTGCGTGAACGTTATCGGAAAGGTGGCTGTTCCTGCCAGTGTTGTCACGGAGAAAGGTAGGAGCGCAATTATGGTTTTTTTTGCAACCAACAGTCACACGACGATCCAGAAAATTTTTTTGATCACCTAAATGACTTCTTCTGATAACCCAAAAGCGACTTCTCTGGGGTTAAGACTTAGACTTGGCTCAGGGCTTAGGCATAGGGTTGACCAGCCTTAGACGTAAGCATCAGCTTAAATTTAAGCTTAAATTTAGGCTTAAGCTAGCATTTAGATGCTCGGAAAAAGTCGTTTAGGCGATCAAAAAAGTAACGCTGCACGACGATCAGCTGAATTACAGATTCAGATGCTGATCAGCAGGGCTACATGTATCAGCTGAACGACGGCGTCTACGGATCGTTCAACTTCACTCTCTTCGATCACCTTCCGGAGCCACGACCAAAATTGTTGTTTGACCAGCAGGAGGTACGTGTCCTATTTAAATCAGTTGCATAATTGCTGAATTTTCCAAATAATTTTAAAAGCGCTAATTTCTAATTTGAACAATTTTAAAAGTCGAAAAGTTTTAATTGAAAATTCAAAAGATGTTAAAAATTGAAAAAAAATGTTTATTGTAAATTTAAGGGAGTAAGATTGAACTTATAGTTAAAGATCAAAATTAATAGGGATCGTAGTTGAAGTTGGCAAGCATTTCTGCCCCGCCCCGTTTCTGAACCAATTTTTCTCCCAGTAAGTTTGCTACCAGAAAGCGGAATTTTAGCATCGCCATGTTTAATAAGTCTTTACACTAAATTGAGAAAATAAACCGAGAGAAAATTTTGAAATTAAAAAAATAAAATTGAGTAAAAATTTCAGAAAAGTTGAGAAAAATTTTTTGGCAAAAAAATTGAGAAAAATATCTTGGCAAAAAATGAGAAAAAGTTTTATTGGTAGATCAGGAGGGGGGACATTTTTGAAAAT
>JAQGBB010002105.1:0-11621 GCA_034691745.1 Prismatolaimus dolichurus | reverse complement strand
GGGTAGTTTACGCCAATGACATTCGCAGTGCAAACTGGGTTTACGTCTAGCTTACGTTTGAACAGGGGTCGCAGTGCGAAACCCGTGAGCACTGATAGGTTAACCGCACAAATATGACACTTGCTTGTTTTCTGGTTTTTCAATGTCATCGGTTTGGTTATTGTTTTTATAGACAACTTTTAAACTTTTTTTTTTGCAAATGGAACCAGGCGTTTTTGTGCTACTATCATGCAAGAGCAAAAACTTTTTTTTAAAGCTAACTTACATCAATAACAATTCAAAGTGTTTTTCGAGATTTTGACGCTGGTTGCAAAAGAAGCAAGTTAGCAAAAGGTAGCTTCCAAAAAAAACAGAAGAAAAAGCTGGAACTGCACTGTAAGTTTTTTCACGTTTTAGAAATATTTTTTTCACGTTTTAGTGGTACTTGCGGCAAAGGAGCGAGTTTCGTTAATATAAAAATACATGTTTTTAGTTGTGGGCAGTATCTGAACGGCGCAGGCTAAGCCTTAAGATCAGCACAGCCCATAAAAAACATCGCTCGCTTGCCAGCCGAAAAAGCTTACTGATGCCATTCATTGACGTACGCTTGCCGCTTTCGGGGCACGCGGGCTTTTTTTGCACTACGGTTTGCGTACTCTTTTTTGAGCGAAACGCTTAGCGCTTGTTTTAAGTTTTTTGCTTTAGCATGCTGAAAAACTTACGTACCTTCCCTCAGACAGCGGCTTTAAGCTTTTCATGATTTGGTGCAGGTTTGGCCGCTCGTTTGGATTCTCGTTCCAGCAGTCTTTCATTGTTTTCGTTACGTACGCTGGAGCGTTTTCCAAACAAACAATAGGTGGTCGTATTAGCGTTTCAGTCTTAGGATGTCGAATCTGTTCAATGAGCTCTAAAATTGAGACAACAACCATTCAATTCTTCTTCGCTAGATGTCGCAACAGTCCAACATCAGTCAAAATTATAACGGTCACAATTTTAAATTTTGTATTATTTTGCTCTAAAAGGTAGTAACTACGCGCGTTACAAGTGAAAAGTGTTTGTTGCATCATCCCTTGAGCGGGTAAGGAAAAAAGCTGTACTGACAGACATGAAAAAGCGCTTTTTCCTTTCGCCACAATGTTCTTATTTTTAGAAAATGCGCCTTGTGTAGTAAAGCAAAAAAAAATTTTTCTATATGTTCGAGTCCGTTTTTAAGGAGACGTAGTAGTGTAATTGCAGACACTTTAAATTCCGACCCCAAAAGTTTGGATTCGAATCCTGCTTCCAAAACAAATTTTTATTGGATTTTTTTATTTCCTTAAAACTTAAATGACAGATTTGCTATTGAAAACCGGCTTCTCGTAACCTACGGCTAGTTAAACCACTTATTATGAGTAATGAGTTACGAAAATTCAACTTATTTGTAGTCATCTGGCAGGGTGCTTTTTCGACTTTGCAAGTTGTTTTGGCGTTGACTCACAACGCACAATTTCATGAAACAGCTAAGCCTTACACAAGCTAATGTTACAGCGTTGTAAGTCGCTGTGACACAAAACCATGAAGGTCGAAGATGACGTCGTCCATTCGTACAGAAAAACTCCATATCGTAAAATGTGAAACCATGTACTATTTCCAATGACGGCAGTGCGTGTACTGATTTTACACCAAAAATGGTTACAACAGAACGAAAGAAACAATACACGCATGTTCGAAAAAAGTAAAAAAAATTTTACTTTTGCGCGTTTCGGGCCGGCAAAAAGCGAAAAAAAAACAAAAAATAATTTTTTTTGACGTTCAACGCAAAAAAAATTAAAAAATATTTCGGCAAACGCCGAAACAAAACAATCTTCAGCCAAAACCAAAAATTTATTTCGCTTAAGTGTAAAACTTGTTACTTAAGGTTTTCTTAAAGTTATTAAGTACACTACATGGCAGCCTATGTCAAACACATAGATCTTGGGTCTACTGACAATCATCAGTGTGTCTATTACAATTGTGCTTGTTCGTTGTGTGTGCTCATCTGTGGACACAATTGCTTGCGAAACAAGAAAGTAAGTGGTTTGAATTTCTTGTTCAACATATGTTTGAACAAGTGAAAATTGGAAAATGAGCCCCAAAGGCCTAACGAAACCAGGATGACTCAATGCAGTAAACAAACTGCAATGTAAAAATAACGTGTTTTGGGCATAAGTCCTGAGTGCCTGCACGAATTTAATTGAAATTTGGTGTACGCACTTTAAAAAACTCTTTTAGTGATGGCTTTGTCGTACGTGATTTTAGGCCGACTACGCTTCATTACATAGATTTTTTTAATCACAGCTCTTCGTTGCTTTAACGAATTTTGCTAAACTTTTGTAAGCGCATGACTTACCCAGCATTTATCGCAAATTATCATCTGAAAGTTATTTCTCAAATTTTTATTATTTTTTCCTTGCTGACTTTACTGAACCATAAAAATTTTCGCCTACCTGCTTCAAAATAGAGCCCATGCTGTGCGCGTGCGAGGTTATAACGCGGTAAAAGTGCCTATTTGCTGCCATTCTGACAAGCTGCTACCCAGCCCGGAGAGATGTATTGAAGCCAAAAGTAGCTGAAGATGTTTTACAAATCAAATAATGCCGTAACTAATCCAAAGGATGTTGGCCAATCAGCAAGGCGTGAATATCGACAAAATCGTCAAAGTTGACGATGCGTTCTGTCTTTCCTGCACTTCATCCTATTTCTAAAAGAAAAAAATGTCTAACGGCGCCTTGCAAAATAGCCAACTCTAGTAGCGACGATCCCGAGTGACAATGCTGAGCTTTTCTTGAAAATCCGTTTAGCGCGGACTGGATTACAACTTTGTACATCGTTCAGAAAAGTAAAACAAAAGTTATCAAAAAACCAACACAATTCTTTGGCTTAAGATAGGTGCAGTTTTGCCGCTGGGCTACGTTTCGATTCCGGTTCAGGTACGTGCTGCGTGTAATTGGCTCTTTCCAGCGCGTGCTGTGCCGATAGCGCAGTGTCACCGGAGGGCTTTGTAATAACTTGTGAAACTTGGTGGATTTGGCGTGGCAACCAGAGATGTGCACTGGCCGCATTGCTGACACAGAATCACGAAATACCGAAATCCAATTCTGGGGGATGTTGTGGCCCACGTTCAGCTCTGAAGAATTTTTGACGAGACAATCGAAATTGATTGTCGTAAAACAATTCAAACATTTCGCGATTTAAAAAGCCCGAGAAAAAAACATTTTGGACTTGATCGTGCAATTTGGTCCGAGGACATTTCTGGTGACGATCACCTAAACATTTCAGTTTGGAACAGAGAATCGCATGCTGTAGTACGCGTTTTTCTAGACGTATTTTTTTGAGTACGTGTCAGGTCGCTTGATGACGCATCTGCAGGGCAAAAACGTGTACTTGTTCGCTCGTACCACTAATCTAATTTCCCAAATGTACATAATTGCTGGAGACAGCTCTAGCCATTGTTAGAGAAGCGTGAGCTAGCGTGATGTGACTCAGCAGCGCCAGTCAAAAGTGCGCTCCTTGACGACGAGATGGAAGTAAACCTCCAAGTCGACGATGAGACTTTGAGAGCCAGCCTGCCAGTTCGACATGGTTCTGGTGCGAGTCACCGAAAACACACAATGTGTTTGGATACGTAGTACGAACAGAGCCCGAGTCGAGGCCAAAAGTTGCTGCAGCGATACCGTGGCCATCTGACGAAGGGCAAGCAAGACCGTCAACAAATAGCAAAGGAATGTCCAAACGAAAAAGGTCTGTGCGCAACCAGTAAGTGTTCTTTTGTACAGAACGCAAAGCGACTATTGCTGCAAGGCGTTTTGGTGTCCTCGTGCAACGGCTTCGCTGTTTACTAGTGAATGAGTCACTTTATGGTGGTAACAAAAAATATAGTGACTTTGGAGCGATGCGACGTCAGCGCCGAAACAAGTTTGACAAAAGGAAGCTTGCTTCAACAAAGTTTGCAGTTATGAGTACACAAAGCCTGTAAATAAAATACTGTAAAAATAAAAAAAATGGCATAAAACTATTTTTTTAATCCGCGGGTCTAATTCAACCACACAAAAATGTCCTTCAACTTCAACCAAAATTAGCACTCTTTGTAAAAGCACAACTAAATCCAGCGGATCCACCGCTGAAAAGCAATTAATTGCCATACCGAGGTTGCAAAGTTGCAAACGTTTGAATAAAGTTTTGACAGCTGTTTAGCTAAACTGACAGCCGTTTCTTGTTTCTCACAGCTGACATTCATGTGTCAGAAGAATTCCTACGCTTTTCGGTGCGCATACAAATCAGATATTGCAATAGGAATCATTCAACAACTACGTAATCGGGTAGGAAAGAGGGATCGGCCAAATGCTGACAAACAGTGATAAGCATTTGGACGGGAAACGGGGTGGGGTCGTGACAATTGTTTACGTAAAAGTGCGAATGTGCAAAACAATGTTTTACTGAGCTGAGGGTAGGGTTGGGTTACCTGGGTAACCTGGACAAACCTGTACCGACAAACTTGACAATGTCCGTTTCCAGGTTTGGCCAAACCTGAACAAAGTCTCAACTCTAGCTGATGAGCAACATTGTGACGGTCCAACGTGAAGGTCCATTTATCGTAACCGTCACGGTGGACGAACCGTCACGCTGTTGCCCCTCAGCTGTTTTACTGTGCGTACCAGCTTCGAGGCTCTTGACTGTAACGCTTTCATCGGAAGGCTCGAAATACGTCTCTGTGAGCAACCAATCGCCGAAGCGTCACAAGCGAATTCTGGGCCAATGCCCGTTTGGACGGATCTGCGCCAAGCCTTTTCTTCGGGTCTCGAAGAGGAAAGCAATGATTAGCAGCGTTATCGTAGGAACTCCTTTGCAAAAGTTATGCTGTGTGAAGCTTACTTGGTTGTTTAACAGCTTTCAATCTTTTTCTGATTTCGGGTTTCGAAATTGGTCGAATTTGTGCTTGTCGAATCTTAGCATCGCCTGATGACGCAGCTAAGGATAAGGGGGGGGGGGAGGTTAAGCGAAAAGATACGTAAAGTTTTACCGCCGAAGAGGGGGGCCGAAAAATAACGGACGATCACATGGGGAGTGAGGGGAATCAAAAATTTCAAATTTTTGCTTTGCGTAATTGTTGAAAAACTCCATACTTCTTTGAGCATGTTTGCTTTTACGTTGAGCGTTATACCGCAAACGCTGCTTTGTTGATAATGCCTTAGTTTTTTAGACAAAGTCACGCAGTCAGTGTACCTTATCCGACTGCAGGTGTCTTTTTGTCTGTGTTTTTGCTCTGTATTACAAAGGATCCATAAACAGTCTTCTAAATTGCCTGCGCTATCTATATAGTGGCAATGGATTTAATTTCACTCCAGCAAATGCATTCCATGAAGGCTATACGCGTCGATCTCGCTGCATGTAATAGGACTTTTATCTCTCTCCACAACAAACTCAAGATGTTATGAGTATTAGTTTAGATAAAGGAAAGCTAGCGGGTTGAAACTTTTTGTGGAATTTCCTGTGGTCCCGTGAAAGTTCTACTGCACATTAGTTCCCGCGGGTCCACTTCCACTAGAACGGTGATCCACAAGGTGCACTGCCACGTAAACATCAGGTTAGAATGCGTGAACAAATTCGGCATAAATTTTGACATGAGTTCCCGTTGCAGCTTACTGTAAAACGAAATGTGCCATTGATGGTTTTTGTGACCGCTGGTTTTAGGTCTACTGTTATATATCAACTTGTTTTAGTAAAAGCGTTAGAATGCGTTGTCTGTATTGTCTGAGCCTTTGCTGTGCTTTCTTTAAATGGTGTGCTTTGACCTACCCTCTCGACATATCGTATTGTGAGCGTACATTGTGTCACTGGGTCTGTTAATGTGTACATCAAACTATAAGAACTTCAATAGCTCACGTTGTACTATACGTTAGAAAAGCAGCACGGAGCACACTTTGTTATACTGTTTTTTTTTAAATTTTGAATAGAAACCGTGCAAATATAACGTTTTTCGTGTTGTAAAAAACCTGAAAAAAACGCGCATAACGGCGCAGATCAGAAATTTGCTTTTGTCAAGTCATGGTGTAATCAAAAAACTAATGGCTTACCAACTGGGTCATCGATATCTCCACCAAATACACCTTTTCGACCAAATATCTCGTGAAGAATGATTCCGAAAGAGTACACGTCGCCTGTACTTGAACCTGTATTTTGACTCCGTAAGTGCTCCGGGGCAGTCCAAAGTAGTTCTGAAAAAACTGTTGATCTGTAGAACGGTCAACACTGCAAACAAGCTTTTTTAAGATGTAGTGTCACAATGAATTGGCCATTAGGTAAATTGATTTTTAGCGGTTTGAAAAAGCCTTATAAAAAACTAGAAATTTGCATATTTATTCATACTTTGGCACGCGTTGTGCTAGCAAGCCCAATTCTACTCAAATTGATTTGTTCTTGATGTCACCCGTGTAAGCAAAGCTGCAGATAAAAGACAGCACTTTTAGTATTCGAACATTCCGTCTCCTACACGGCGGCAATCGCACTCGCAACTGGAAGACATTTATGTTGTTTCCCAAAAGCTTCAAAAAATCAAGTCTTAGCTTTATTTTAATAATACACTTTTTTGAAAATGTGTTCAGCTTTGGCTGATTTTCGCACTTGTTAAATTTCTGTGTTTTTCCGACTCAACTAGATTTAGCATCCAAAAATAATTTCGTTAAGTTGGCAAAAGCAGAAACTCACTCTGCTGTTAAAAAAACGTGCATTTTCTGGTTTTACAATGCGTTTGTTATTTATTGTTAACAAGTTTGTCATTGCGAGACGTCTTTGCAACGCTGTAAAACTTTTTTTAAACTTTATAAAACGGTTTTAGCGTTTTTTTGTGTTACAAATCTAGTTCGGGTATTATTAGTGTTTTTAGTGATAAGTCACGCTTTCGTGCACTGAATATTTTTATGCTGAGGCATTTGCTGATTATGGGTAATTTTTCAAAAGAGCAAAAACACAAAGGGAGCCAAAGGCGAAAGCGCGGAAAAGAGGGGAAAAAAATCTAAATTTGGTTGGTAAGTTTACTTTTTTATGCTTGTTTCCGTTGCTTGGCGAAATTCAAAAACAGCGACTTTTTCAGAGTAAACATAGTATTAATCATAAGGCGCAACCGGAATATTTTTCTTTAAATAATATGCCATTTTTCATTGATTTACAATTTATGAATTTTCATTTTCGTGATTTTTGTTGTAAGTTTTGTGGTATAGCAGATATAACGAGATTTAGAAACTAACATAAATTTTAATAGTTATATCGCAGTTCTGTAGCGGCCGCAAATTGCTTTGCGTAATCTGACCCACGACAGTCGTCTGTTGATAGCTGATGAAAACATTGCAGCGAGAGATTCGTGTATATTTTCACAAGTTGTCACAGGCCATCCATTTTATCATATCTTTACAATTTTGTCGAATAGAATAATGCGTGTAAACATGTTTAATTTACCAGCCGGTTTGGGCTCACACTTGAACCCAAAAGTTTTTAATTTCTGAGTACTTTTTGACCTTACCACAACGTTTGCCTATGTTTAAATAGCCAAAAAATTATGTTTTCAGGTAAAACACGTCAATCTGAAGCGTTCTGCGCTCTTATAAAACTTCGATTGTAAAACAGGTCGGATGTGCTCATCCGCAGTTTCACTTACACGTTTGCAAACAGCATCCCCTCAAATAAACTATTATCTGCAAGGTTGAGAAAGCCTAGCTAATAGAAAAATGTGCGGACAAACAAACGCCACTGCTCTTTTTTGTTCATGCCGCATGACGCGCGCCATAGGTAAAGAGCGAGAAGACGAGAGCCGAGAACACGCGTAGCTTTTGCCGCTCGCTGATTATTGCGGCGCGACCAAAGCAGCTTTTCCAGTGCAGCTACTGAGGCGCCAGCGTATGCCAAGCGACGGTTGACGTCTGCCGCTGTATCATTCGACGGCATAAGCTTCAAGCCGAGATAAATAAACGCATCGACTACCTCGACGCTGTGAGCGCCAACTTGTAGTGAGCGAAGTGCCGGTGGCGGTTGGTTCGAAGCCATTGCTGAAACCGCCGCCACTGCGGCATCGTTCACGGCGCCGAACTCGACGACCTTTGTCTTGTCCCAGTTGATGCAAAAATCAAACTTCACTGGCTCGTTATAAAGAACGAGAAGCGCGGCGCTCAGCTCGGGAGCAGTTTCGGCGAAGAGCGCAGCGTCATTGGCGTAGTCAAAATCAGTGATGGAATTCGCCGCCGAGACCGGGGCGGATGTCCGTGCGCCTCACGGTCGCTGACATGACGGCATCCATGACGTCGTTTTGAAAGCTCGGGCGCGATTGAGCAGCCTTGTCGAGCAGCCCCCGGAAGCCGTTGTCATTCGCGACGCCATAGCCAAAAGGGCCGAGCGCAATAGGGCATGACTCGTTGTCCCCGCCAACTCACGCATTGAAATAGTCAAGAAAAACCAAGAAGTCCGAGCGGAGGACGAGGTCGGCGGTCAGCTTGTTGTAGAAAAGCATTTTTGTCAGGCGGGTACGCAGCTTTTGTCGGCGAATAGCATACAACGACGGCGAGCCTGCCATGCTGGTGACGGAAGCGAGCGAAGAGGAAGCGAGCACCGAAGGTCTGCGAGGAAGTAAAAACTGCAGCAAATTGTTTGTTTATCGCAAAAGCAACGCCATGATTCTGCGCATTTAGGTTTGCCTTATTGCTGAGTTGTTTCGGATGGCTGCTGTAGCCGGCCTTGTAGCTCGTGCCGAGATCGAGGCAGCCAAAGTCCTGTGTTTGAAGCCTCGGTAATTCCGAGCCGCGAGACACAAAACTTGTTCAGCTCACTGACTAAATTTGAAGTCTCGCCGATCGGAAAGGAGCAGACGTTTCAAAAACCAAAGGATCGGGAGTGTCGCCGTAAGTTGAGCCGCTCGCGAGATTGGCACTGATCACTGACGTATTACATACAATTACTGCAGCGTTTTTGATTGTGGAAGCAGAGCAAAAGAAAGCCTGCTGGCTTGCAGGGACATCCGAACTACGAAACACCAGATCAGGTTGGTTCGTCAACGAGTTGAAAACAGTTTTGTTTCATCGTTGTAACTTATTGGACCGCAGCTGGCTATGCGAGTGACAGAAACATCGTTTTGAGACATCTCGACGGGCCCGGTTTCGCTGTTGGCATGCTGCGATTGCGGGATGATGCCATTTGAGCCGCTGGCGTGGCGCCGTCACCCCCCGGAACGCAGGTCGGTATGGCTCGCCAGGGAGAAGCCACTAATTCACGAATCATAATTTAGATACATGTAACAACTTTGCTCAGTTTGCTGAAAACAACACGACTCACGGCAGTGGAGACACTGACTTGTGGCAGTTGTTTTAAAAGCCTGGTTTCGTGTTTTGCAATCTGGAAGCGGCGCTTTAAAAGGCACACGCTTTTGATGCGAAGTCACGCTAGGTAAAACTCGTTTTGTAAGCTTGGTGTTTATATACGCTGTATATAACAGCTATCGCTGGGTTTTCATTCCTCGCGCAGCACGCAGCAACGCGTGTTTCAGACAATTGAGGGCTGTTCATAAAGGATGTCTGGTCTAACAGGCCGCAAAGGATAGAAGAAAAGCGTTTACACGTGAATTTTATGATCTAGTAGTAAAAAGCTTTTTCCAGTCAAGGGTTGAAAAATGAAGTTACTTTTTAGTTGTTTTTTGTGAAGACACTTTGACGTTAGGTGAAATGTTCCAGATAATCGAGCTTTTGGAATATTCAACTCCAATAACTTATGTTTGAAGCCGTTCATGGTCGTAGCCTGAAGTGTTTGCACAAGAAATTTAAGGTTATTTTGTCGTTTTTACTTTGAGATAATCTACTAAAAAACCTCAGTTTACATTGGGCACGATGTTCCATCTAGAACATCCATCTTTTAATGCTCAGCTTCGAACTTGAACCAGGTCGTGATTTACGGTCTACGTGATAAAAATTTCAGGTCAAGGACTTTTTTTGCGAGCGCTAAGTTGCTGACGACGGCGATGGTAAAATAGCCATTGCAATAGTCTCTACTTACGTGTAAGTGAGACTAAAAATAACTGACACCCAAAGCAATTTTGGGTTACACTTGAACCCAAATCGCAATATCGGAGTAGTGCTCTAAAAAACATGAAGGTCAAAACATAAGTATAATTAATAATTATTATTGCTGTTTTGCGTATATCTATCGTAACCTGGCTGCTGGGTTAAAGCGCGCAAAAAAATTTCCTTGTTTATTTTGCTGTCAAAACTACAAAAAATGAGCTTTGTGATCCAATAACTTTTTGCATGCCGTTAGAAGTGAAAAGGCCTCAAATCTGAAGCATTTTGTTTGAACCGACCGCGTTTCTGCATAAATTTAAAAAATCAAAAAAAAAATTTCGGCAATTTAGCAAGTCATGTTTTTTCCATAATCCCGTAATGTAGCAAAAACAAAACACGTCTAAAGGCAGCATCCAAAGTTTCACCAAAAAATTATTCTATAAGCAAGAACTGTTGAAAACAAACTTAAAGTGGTTCTGTGCCAGGATTCGCTAATCAAACGTTAAAAATAAATTTTTTTACAATGAAAAAGTCTCACGTGTACGTGTGTGCAATGAAAATATAAAGCCTGACAATTTGTGCAAGTCTGTTCTAACGCTTCCGGCCTGCGCTCGCAGTCAGCTGCCCCGAAGCCGACGGGAACCCGTACAGTTTGTGTGCTTTCCAAAGTCTTCGGCGTTCGCTGCAAGCGCAGTCAGAAGCTACAGTACGAAAGCAACACGTGTTCAAAAAGTAGTAGCGGTGAAAAACTAAAGCCCAACGTGACCCATAAACAGCATCAAAGCGAAGGCGGTGGTTGCCACACTGCTGTTGCTACGAGCAGTCGAAAGCCCAGCTTGACGAAGAACCCTAGCCGTGTCGTCGACAAAGCTAGAAAGGACAAAAAGCTGCAAACGACAACAAAGAGAGCGACGACGACGAAAACAGCAAAACCTACTCGTAAAGTCTCTAAAAGTTCCCACGGAGCGAGGAACAAGAAAACGACAACTGCGCCGACAAATTTTTGAGCACCGTCATGCACGTCGAAAACGCTAATTTTGACTCATTTCAACGAATGAAAGTTGATATTAGTATCAAACTTGTGCGTTATGAATCAATTTCGTGTGCTACAAGCCTTCCGCGCGCCGACGATACGACGCCACTTGACTTTCGCATCCCGGGCACCGAACAAGAGTAGACCAGCCCAGAAATGCTCCTTTGCGTGGAGTTACCAAGGATTGTAGCGACATGACACTCGACCCGCACGGCGGCGGCGGAACACTCGTTCGCATTTGCAACAACACGTTTACGGCATTCAACGTTGTCCTGTCGCTGGCAGTTTCAATTCTAGCTTTTCCGCTGCAAACGATTGTGCTTTGTTTTCTTAACAACCAAACGATCATATAATGCATGACTACCTAGTAAATTAAAAAAATGTCATTTTTTCCCAAAGCTACCATTTACAATTGGATGTTTTTGTTGTTGATTAAAACTTCGTATTTTATGCAAAGAAACAATTTGCGCATATAACTAGACTAACGACGCGTTTATTTGGTGATGATGACTCGCATGACAATGATGACTAGCTTATTGCTCAGCCGTTGCCACTGC
>JAQGBB010002104.1:0-11623 GCA_034691745.1 Prismatolaimus dolichurus | reverse complement strand
CATTTGCGTTGACTCCGTTTATAAAGGTACTATTGACCAATCAGATTCGAGCAGCTCATTTATCACCGCAAACGCATACCGTATATCGATTCGTCGATGCAGACGCTTCTTTGGCTTTCCTTTCGACGCACTTGGCTCATCCTCCTCGGCCTCCTCTTCGTCGGCTTCGGGTAGGATGCAAACGCCCTGTAGGACCATTACAGCTCGGATTCGAGTGAAAAAGCAGACATCAATCGCAGACTCGCTCGAGTCGAACATTGCGTAAAATACGCAGAAAACACACCATAAATTTAGCATCACCAAGCGCAAGCCGGTCGGTGACAAAGCCAATCTTTTCGAGCTTCTCGACAACGTTATCGAGCAAGTGTTCTTCCTAGTAATCGAATTGTTCGGCACCACCGTTATTCTCGTTTGCATCCCCTTTGCTGTACATCAACAATCTCAATGTGCATAGCACATGCACCTCAATCTTTTCCTTGCTCGTCTTTGACGTAAACGCCGGATGCGTCATCAAAATATCGATATCTCCCGACGTTATCGCACCTCGGCGATAGCTTCCGCAAACAGTTATCTCAAAGTGTTTGTCCAGATCTCTCACCGCTTTCACAACCAACTCCTGAAACAGAAGAGCCCGTCTTCACCGAGAAGACTAACGCAAACCAAGTCACCTCGAGTTTCTCCATCTCAGCGCGAGGAATGCGCTGTTCAAATTCATCCAAGTATCTACACGAGACAGGGGTTCACGTCGGAGAGGCCGCCAGAAAAATTAGAGTAAAACGCACTTCAAACCGATCTTTTGAGCATCGTTTAGCAAATTCTCATGTTTGCGCAAGGCTGAAAAAGCATTCTATGCTAGCTAAAATATGCAAAGCTACTATCGCGGTTACCGTCGATTGAAGTGATCTTCTCTTTCAGCAACTTCTGCGCAAAAGCGGGTCTGCAAAAGCGCCGATACTATAGACCACTCTGTCCGACAACACTCAGGGCGCAGACACGAACGAACCCTATTCCATGCACGCGTGTGAGCTCCTTCAAGGCAACACTGGTGTCGTCAACCCTGATCTAAACACGGACGAGCATTTTGTCGAATAAAGAAAATCGCTGTCGTAATTTGTGAACAAGCTACACCGATTGAACCTTTTCAAGCTTCTCTAGCTTTCCTGTTTTCAGGAACTCGTCAATCTTCTTGCGGATTTTCTCGCCGACACCCTCCTACACATCGATGATGCACGTGCAATACAGTGCAAGTCAGTTAATAATATAAGTAAAGGCACTCACAATGCCTTTTGCGTCCTCTCCAGACTTGATCTCAGTTGGATGCCTACAAGAGAACAGAACCCACTGCGTCACGCGGCCGCATTCTAAAGTAGCGCTGTATCGTACTTCGAAACGGAGTTGGCCGCCTTGCGATAAGCATTGTACTTGTGGATCTGTCTCGTCACATTCTTTTCGTATTCCGCGAGCTCTGCGAAAATAAAAAACAGAAAAAACTTTCTCCCGCTCTACAGGGTTGCCACTGATTGTCAAAATGATATAGGCCCTAAATAATATCGACGGTCATTTGAGGGCCACGTTTTACGGTTTTTGCGGTCCACTTCTACCTTCAATAACGGTAAATTTCGTGGAACTTAGAGCCAAACTCATTGCGAGCGCAGAGAGCGAAATTTTTGAACTTATTGCCGCCAAATCAAATGAAAAACCATGCCGCGAGCGGAAATAATTTTTCTTAATTTTCGCCAAGATTATAGCAAAACTCGTTACTTTTGGCGAAATATCCGAGTAATCAAAAATGACTGCCGTTTGACGGTTTGTGACAGTCAGTGGTAGCCCTAGCTCTAATCGGTTTCAATTTAGACAATAACAAGCTACTGCTGATGTGCAAAAGTGCAGCTCAAACAAACCTACCAAGCAACATTTTCACCAAGCCCTCGTTTGCATTTGGTCCGCCGCCACCAGAACCAGCGTCATCTGCTAGTGGAGCCTTTCTTTTCGGCATTCCTCGATACAAACAAGGTCAAATACGCCTGCCTAAAAACACAAAATATGCCACCCCTCGTACGTTAACAAACCACAAAACCCCAAAATCGACTAAACCCGACTGTTTCGTTCTCGGTCAACCTAAATATATTTACTAAATAAAAAATCAGCTTGGTTCTACCTTTAGCTGAGTATCTAACCTCCTCGAAAAACCGCCGTCCACAATTTCGAAAATCAACACAGCGCCGTCTCTGCCGCGTGCCGCTAGTCTCCCAAGTGACCAAAACGCAAACCCGCGCCTATTCCGCCTACCTACGCTCCACTAGGATCTACGAAAGGCGTCGTAGCAGCATCGCATCGCAGCAATCTAGCCCAACGCAAGCTGCATCGACATCCGCTTAGCACTTACATTAAAACCAAAAGAAACAAGGCAATTATCTCGCTCAAATGACCAAATACAAATTAAAAGTGCACAACACGACAGCTTGAACATACAGTACATACTTAGTCAAATACGACCACAGATCACGGACGCACAAATGGTCGGCCTCCGACCGAAACGTCTACGCCAAGGCAACAAGGAACAATCACAACCTCGCCCAATCACATCACTTTTCGAGTTTCGCCATCTTCGGCGGAGGCGGCACTTTTCCACACTTGCACACACTTCTAACATGATAAATTTTTCGCCGTTTCTCATTCGCGAGCTGTTCCCGCACTTTCGCCGCCCATCGCATCGCATTTGCACGTGCACGAACGCGCACCAAAAGGCGAACGACGTGCGAGCCTTCGCGGCCACTAAACGCAAAAGGCAATTTCCGACGTCGCGGTGGCGCCTTTCTCTTCTTCCTTTTAGGCGGTCGCACTCGTGGCGTAGACGTCGGTTTGACCTCTGGCGACTGCGGCGGAGGTGGACGGTCCTGAAACAGTCAAGACCGTTTTAATTAGCAGCAAAGCACGTCAGTACGGTACGGGACGAATAAGGAGCAAAAAAGAGCCCAAAAAAACAAGCAAACAACGGCGTCGCACGCAGTACAGGCGGATATAGTACATCTCTGCACGGTAAGAGCCAGCTACACTGCTACAGTACATACTGTACGTATACATATACAAGAGAACCCAAAAATACCCTCTCCTATCGCTCATTTTGCTTACCGACAGTGCCATCGGCACCTGACTCATTGGCAGTGCTTCATAAAATCGCGTCGTCGACAAAGCGGACTGCCACGCCCGCGCGACAGTGGATGGCGCCTGCGACGCCGAGACCATACTCCCATAGTCTTCCGGCGGCACACCAGTAAGACGGGACGCCCTCCACATCTCCTTTTTCTGTTCAAGTAGACGACAAATCGTGCAAAAAATTATCAAAACTTCAACCATTTTTCTAAAAATCGCCTCTACCTGTTCGCAAAGCTGCTTTCTCAGTCGCACCTTCTCGGCCTCCGAATTTCGTTTATCCTCTATCTGAGGGAGAAAAAAAGAACATCTGTCACCCAAGACAAAACTTCTCGATACTTTATACCTCCAGTTCCAGCTGCAATTTAAGTTGTTCAATCTCCTTTCTCATCGTGTCCTCAATCGCCTTCAACTTCATCTCGAACTCACTCGACTGTTTATGTTTCACGCACTGAAGTGCCTCAAAGTTCACCCTCTGACTCTCAAGATTAGATCGCAAGATTTTCGCTTCGCCTTCCTTCTCTCTCAGCTAGAATACAACCAATGCCTACTTAGCTTCACCGCATGCATAACGCATCACACCTGTTGACGAACTCGCTCAAGCTCTCGATTCTCGCGATCGGTTTGATCGATAAGGAGTTGCGGAAACGCAGTCACATCCGCCAGCGGATTAGCCGAGCAGGCAGAGCCAGGTCTCGGCGACAAGCGGTCATCAAGCCGCTGTTGGTCAGCAGGCGGCATGGCAAATGATTTCGAACAACCCGCCATCTGCTCCACTGCAAGCGCATCAAACACCATACACTAGTACGTGTATGTATCCATTGCCAACAGCTTACCTGCAACTTTCTCCGGCTGCGCATCGATAGCACTGGTTTCATTAAACTGCTAAAAACGGCCAACTAACTAGAAAAACCCTCTTAACGAACGACCGATGTACCCACCTTCACGCTCTCCTCGATTAACCGCAGAAACTCTGGCTGCGTGCAAAGATTGTCGAGTTCATTCTCCTCTTCGTCTGCTGCAGTCACAGGCTTAGTAAAATCCGGCGACGTGCGACCAAGCGGAACCTTCACAAGTAAGAGCACAAACGAATACCGGAGCCTACCCCCAGCTTTTGCCTACCTCAGCAGGTGGCGGATTCGGTCGTGGCGGTACAGATGGCGGTCGTGGTGGCGCTGGCGTAGTCACACTCGTTAGCCAAGGTGGCCTTCGAGGCGGGGGCGGTGCACGATTCGCGAGCAACTGCTGCGATGGTGGCAACGGACGAGAAGCTGCTTGAACAGGTAGCAGCGGACGAGCAGCTGCCGGCATCGGGGCAGGCTGTGGCTGAAATTGAGCTCGAGGCGGAGGAGCATAAGACGTCGATGCAGTAGGCACAGGAGATCGCTGAGCATTTGTCACTGGTGGAAAACGGTTGATTGCTATAAAACACGTTCCGACCTGTGTTTGCGCGCATGTTTGTTTGTTTGAACAGCTCCTGAAGCGCGACTTACAGGGAACGATTCCCGGTGGCCGAAAACTGCTGTTCGCCGGCACGTCAGGGCAGTGCCGCTTCATAGGTGGCTGCTGCAGCATACTTTCTTAATAGCACCTGGAAAGATCACACTTTAACCATTAAATAGCAATCCTGAAATCTCTTCAACAGGTAGGGTCGTATTTTTGGACTGAACGCCGAAGCCGTCCCCGCAAAGTAGGTTCGAATGAATATAAAATTGCGCCACGTCGCGTTTGCGATAAATCGCGCCACGCCGACCAAGCAAAAATCAATCTCAGGGGACATATCGAAGCGATACCTGCACTAGCGAACGCTTAGACGCCAACACTTCATACAGCGTACGCTGTATGCACAGCTGCTGTTAGCAAACGCCATTATGCAAGCTCGCTAAACGCCAACCTTCACCACATAACGAACGAGCAAAGAGCGTAAGAGAAAAACCACACGTTGAGCGAATATACCGACAATATCACAGCCACTCGGTTACATCACAGATAAAAAATACGCATTCACCTACAAGCTTGCCGCAAATCCTGCCAAAAAGAAGTCGAAAAAACACAAACGAAAGGTCGCATACATTAGAGCACGCTTGCGGAACTACAACACTACTCTTATAAACGTTCAAAACACTCAAATGTCGTCGAGCACACTACAAGTGCTACATTTCGTGTGAACTACAATACAACAGAGTAAAACGGTCGGAAATAGCTAGCTACCATCACGTTCTTCGCGCACGTCACAAAGGCAAAGCAAGCACGTTCGTGCGCACAGTACATAAAAGCGGCAATATCACAGTCTGCGCCATCATTTTCCTCTGCCGGAAGCGATCAAAATAGCTGATTCCCAACTATTGTCCAAACTACGTCTCAACGAGCAACAAACCAGTCAAGTTCAGATTGCAGGTTTCCGCTCATAGAAATCGAGAGGCAACTCAAAAGACGTCGACGCCTCTTCGGCACCAGCGACATAAGTATGCCCGATCAATCGATTACGTTCAAGCTCACTCCTAAAGTAGTCCACCGTCTTATTGAGCCCTTCTGCCATAGTGACACGTGGTTGCCAGCCGATCAGCTCCTTCGCACGTCGAATATCCGGTCGCCTAAAACATGCAAGACGTTACAATTCCTCGCAAAGAATATTATCGATTTATCCACCTCTGTTGCGGATCGTCTTTCGGCAACTCCTTGTGCACAATCTCGCTTTGACTGCCTACAGACTAAACCCTTCCATAGACCGCTATTAAAGCAAGAGATGCGCACTTGTCAGATCTTTAATGATGTTCGCGAATTCGTCAATCGAGTACTCCTCGGGATTGCCGAGATTGACGGGCACAGTTACGTTGCTCTCCATCAATGCGATAAGACCGTCAACGAGATCCGAAACGTACGCGAATGAGCGGGTCTGTTTACCGCTACCGTAAACCTGACAAAGAATGCGTACAAGTTAGCGGTCTGTTCGCAAACAAATTTCAGCTGTGATAGCTCGACTAAAGTATATGCGACGAGGATTAAACAGAAAGAAAAATACAAAAGCGCAACAGTCCTACCGTAATTGGCTCGTTCTGTAACGCCTGCATAATGAAGTTGCTCACGACACGTCCGTCGTTTAAGTGCATTCGAGGTCCAAACGTGTTAAAGATACGCGCAATGCGTATATCGACATTTTCCTCAAAATCGACCAAAAATACGTCATAGCTAATCAAGCGAGCTTTCCTCCATATCATACACACCTGCTTATGGTAAGCGTACATGAGCGCTTCGGCAACGCGCTTTCCTTCATCGTAGCATGCACGCGGTCCAATCGGGTTGACGTGACCCCAGTAGGTTTCGGGCTGCGGATGCACCTCTGGGTCGCCGTACACCTCCGACGTCGATGCAAGAAGAATCCGCGCTTTAACGCGACGTGCCAAACCTTACAAAGTACATACTCAATATAGCTGCATCCTAAAGCCTCAGCCACGCGAGACAGATAAAGGCTGAGCGCTCAGACAGCAGCAATTCATCGTTACACGCACTCGCTCCAGAAACACCCGTGGGTTCGGCCTTATGCAGGCCCGGGAGAGCGGTCGAGTCAGCAAGAGGCTGCAAATTATCATCACAGCGCGGCCTAACAGCTACCTACAGTATAAACGCAGTACCGCACAATTTACAAGTGTTAAGCACTTTGCACTTCAACAATACAACACCGAGAAAAACCCGTCTACAATAAAGCCACGACGCGGCACCACATTGTGCTTACCAAGCATATTGATCGTGCCTATCGTGTTCGTTTTAATCGTCTTAACCGGATTGAACATGTAGTGCGGTGGAGAAGCGGGAGAAGCCAGATGATAAACACGATCCACTGTACAGAAAATAAAAATCGATAATCAATGGACGAGAAAACACAAAAATTCTTCAAACTCTCTTCTAGATCCACGAAAATCATGGAGGTCGTCTGAGACCACCTACCTTCAATAAAGAACGGATTCACAACGTCGTGGTGGACCATCTCGAAGTTGGGATGGCCGATCCAGTGTTCTACGTTGCGCTTCCGACCGGTGAAAAAGTTATCGAGTGCGACGATCTCATGTCCGTCGAGCATTAGCCGATCGACGAGATGTGAACCGACAAAACCACCTCCACCGGTAACCTTGAAAAAATTAAGTTATCAACTCCACCCCGCAAAAGATCTGCCAGCTCTTACGAGAATTCGCTTTCGATCTTTGTAGTTGAGAAAGCGCACAGCGGGATAAATTTTATTCCTACAGTACCACACACATAAGAGAATCACATTTCAACGCATGCACCTAGGGCATACTTTTGCCTCAATTCGCTTTCGAGGTTTTCGACTTTGTTTTCAAGCCTCGCAAACTGGCCACGTAAGACCTGCAGTGTTTTCTCCATTCTAAAAAGAAAACATTTAATACAACTCAAAATCTCAAAAAAATTAACATACTCTTCTTCCGCTGTTCGCTGATTGGCTTCGGCATATCTTTCGACAACTCCATAAACTAAAATGGCGTATTCACATGAACTAATTCTGCATGCTGGGTTACACTGTAATAATCACTGCTTGTAATAATAAAATTAAATTCGGTGCGGTTATTTAGTTCTTTCAAAATTAACTTACCCAAAAGCACCAAAACGATCGAAACACCTGCTGTCAGTTTCATCCTTTTACTGCGCATTAACTGGGATCATTCTTTTCTTTCAGCTTTGCGTACTAAAAATTGATTTTAAAGATCCACAAAAATGTAGAAAAAATTGAATGGATATAAAGGACACATTGGTATAGATCGTTCTTCTTTTGATTTCCACTCCGGTAGCAGATTTTGCTATCGGCAGCAAGCGGTCTACGGTAAAGTCCAGTTTGTGACTTTTTGGTTGCGTAACACAAGCGTGGCGAAAGGCGTTTCTGCCGTCCCCCGCCGTTGGCGGAAACGCTGTTACAGAACCCTTGTTGGAAGTTCTATGGACGTTATCACTGAGGGGGAGGGGGTGAGTGGATAGAGAGTATCACAATGGCCGTGTTTCATAAGCTTTGAAACTTGTGTGAAACACTGTATTTTTGGTTTTGTCGTCACACGACAAAATACTCTCAATTGTTATCCATGTCTACCATGTAAAGTAAGTCTACTGGCTGTTTAGATTGCGGTAATTGGTCAGTGAAGGACTTTATTCGTACACATGTACTATTAACGACAAAACGAGAAAAATAGCGGCGCCATAGATTGTAGTAAGGTCGATATATTCCCCAGTTCTTGCAGCTATACTGCGGTTTCTTCTGGGCATAGCTAACTGCCGGTCACCTAACCCAGTTTCCTTGCCACGTGATAACATATGAGTTCCTGGTAGGCAGACAGCCTGTCGTTGCACTAACAAATGACAAGAGACGTGAAGCCGGCAACAAGCTAGCCAGTTTTTATGCGCAATCTTCGATGTCGCAACTTGTACGCACATGCTAATGCAAATGTATATACACACTCTACATGACGCTTATGTGTAAATTTGCTTTACAAAAATCCGCTTTTCCTCCCGCGCTAGCAGATACGTACCAACGATCTTCGCGTCAATGAAATATTCCCATCCCAAACCGAAGCTAGCCGAAGCAAAGCAACAGTTTACTCAAACCGACACCATATCCACACTATTGACGCACCAAGCGGTTCACATTTAAAAAGCATTCACACAGCCCAACTGCAAACCACACTACAGCACAATCTCCGGTCTCCGCATATCGACCGTAAAACACTACCCCTTAAAAAACCAACATTCAACGAAATTGCCAAGTTGTACCGAGAAACGAGATGTTGAGTTCTAAAAAAGATGACTTCAAATTCGCATTCCTTTCCCTTAACAATTTTCGCGCTCCATCGACAAGCATGGTGAAATTACAAAAGCAATGATCGCTCTAAGTCGATTCGACCTAATCTCACTGAACAAAGCCTACATGCGGACATGGTCTAAAACCAGTCTACGTCCTGTACGTGTACTGTATAGGTTTGGATCCAGCCAATCAATAGCGCGTAGTACGCAAACATACAAAACCTAACGATGTCCAACTAACAACGCGTTTAACGCAGCCCAACAGAAGCGCAAATGACCGACAAAAGCGAAAAAAACTACACGTCCAAGTCCAGCTCTCTTGCAGAATACGTTCTGCATCAAAGCTATTATTAACACCGGCATAAACAGCGTGGAAAGAGTGCAACCCTACTGTCTATCGTCAGCAATGGTGACGAAGAGAATCAGTCGATCGGTGCCTACGAACGTTCGAAGCTCGCTACCCGCTTGTCGCGCTGCTTTCCTCGCAGAAGCGTTCGCGCTTTCGTAACGGTGGCGTTAATGACTTGCTACAAAGGGAATGCCCGTTAAAATACGTACTGTACGTACAAACAATCGCAACGGTGCCATCAAGTCCTGCGTGTGATGAAAAGCGTTATAGCTGCTCACCCGTTGCGTTTTGCTCATCCTCTCGATGCGCACGTTGTCCGGAAGTGGTGCGCCAAGTTGAAAGATGTCGCGAACCAGTTCGTTCTGCTAAAAGTGATAAAATGCGTCAGAACAGATTCATAAAGAAAAGGCATGGACTTAAGTGAACCTTCAAATGTGCGTTCATGCCAGTGCCAAGAACATTGCAGAACATTTCGTAACACAACTTGGACGACCACGAGTTCAGCGTCAGGGTCTCCTGCCCGAAGCGGACTGGTATCTCGGGTGCATCATTGTTCTGAAGTGCACATTTCAGGCAAAAGTTGTTAAATTAACTCGTCATGCTATGCGTGTTCTTTCGACTTGTTCTGGATAGCCCTGCACTAAACTTTTCTAGCTCAATTACTTTGACGGCGTCGCAAAAGTCGCGAAAACTCGTTCGCTGAAAACGCCGATCGCGCTTGGCGTGATGTTTCGACGAGTCGTTAGCGAGTTCCTCGAGTCGTTCGATAATTTTAGCGTGCAATGGCGGGCGAAAGTCCGGATTCGTCGCGTATGCAAGCTCGTAGAGTTCGGCGAGCGTTTCGCCCGTCGCAACTCGAGTCTCAACCGTTGCACTGTCGAGAAAGACGACAAGACGGGGAAGATCGCTAGAAATCGATTGATGTATGCGTAATCATTTGAGAACAGTCCGCAATATATGACAAACCTCTCGATTGTACTAAAGAGCTGCCGCGATGAGAGATGAAGAAGTAGAAGCGCCCATCCGCACTGTGTGGCACAAAAGAGTGGAGCGAATTCGGGGGCGGCACCAGCCTTCGAGGTCGACCAGACACCGTGAAGAGCAGCGATCGAATGGGTCATTATCTAAGCAATAAGATATCTGAGCATAGTAAATACGTACAGTACACACAGCGAAAAATTAATAAAAGTTAAGTTATATAAACGAAATTAAAACAGAGAAAAAATTACACATTTTCGAAAAGCGAAGCGTACCTCTGGTTCTTCGACGAGAAAACTACAGACCGACAGCACGGTGGCACACTGGGCGCGATAGAGAATAGGAAGGCTAGCGTCCGCGATGCGAAAACGGAGATCGCCGAGTATTTTCGCGAGACAATCGCCGGCGTCCGTGCCAAGGTGAATGCACAGCAAGGCGGCGAGTTGGACAGCCAGCGCACTCTCCGCAGTGCCGCTCTTCTTCATGTTCTTTTCAATGCAGTCAGCGATCGTGTCTTTCCTGCGAACAACAACACGGATAATTTCACTGACAAATTCTTAAGAATGGCGGTCTTACCAGTTCTCAAGAAAGCCCTGAATGTGATACTTGCAGGCAACTGTGTGAAGGGTCTTCAAGGCAGACAAACGAATGCGAGTGCTAAATAAAAGCAATGACATACTGACATTAACAATTCACTTTCATGGCGAAAATCATACTTCTTGTGGGTTGCGTTATCAATAGCTTCTTTCAGCTTGGCTTCAAGAATGTCCACTTGCTCTTCCGTTAGAGGCCCTCCTTCAGCTCCTCCTCCGACTGAAACATGGCATTTCGGTATAATCCCGTCAGAATGCTCGCAAAACACAAACATATCCCCTAAACTTACGATCGCCAAGAACGCTTCCGTCTTCAGGTGACAAAGTGCTAGCCGTTTCACTCATCGCTTCGTCCGCCTCAGCTTCGCCGTTTGCGGCCGGCTCCTTGGCCGAAGCCCCTGGCGGCTGACCTGTAGAGTACGCTTTAGTTTGATCACTGCGTTCAATTCTTCAATTAATTTCTAACATTACATTACCTTTTGAATCGTCCTTCTTTGGTCCTTTTTTCTTCGGCATTATTTCTCTCCGATTCTTCGTCGCTTTTGCCTCAAGACTCCAAGAAAACTATCCCCGAGTGGTGCAAGAAGTGAAAATTGTGAGCTCACGTGCAGAACCAAAAGCTGGCCAACGATATCCACAAAATGAATGTATTGCGGATTGCATTGGCCATTCTACGTATCATATTCCATGATTGAATTATTCCTGCAATCTCCTTTTCAGTCGTCATTGTCATCATCAGTAACAAAAT
>JAQGBB010002103.1:0-11630 GCA_034691745.1 Prismatolaimus dolichurus | reverse complement strand
TGAAAAAAAGGAAAAATGTTAAGTTTTTGGCGGACGAAAAGCGACCAAAATGACTTTTGACAACGAAATTCCATCAAAAATGAACACAAATCGTCAAAATTTTGCCTCGCTACGCTTGGCATCTGTTTGACTAGCTTTCGTGAACATTTTTTTTATCAAAAGCAAAAATTTTTTAAAATTTCTAATGATCTGGACGTGTAGTTCTCGACGAGATGAGCTCAAATCTGCGTCCTTTTTGCGCTTCTATGTTCTTCACAGAGTTATAAGCCGTCAAAAATTTGTGCCCCTTCCAACCAAAGGTCATATGGGCGCCCCTGAATTGTTGAGTTATATGGATATTTTTTGAAAATTTTGTGCGCCAAAAGCAGGGAAAATTCCGCATTTGTTGGACGCATATTTTACTAAAGAGTCGCATATTTCGCTGACTGCATACCGCTATGAACCCTGTAACCGAATCCCGTCGTGGCGTCGTTCATAATAGAACTGATATATTGTGTTTCTTCGGGGTACTTTGCATTTATTGTGAGGTGCAGTGCAGGAATGGCAGAAGAAACACTCAATGAATCGATTGTGACAACTTTATCGTCGAATGATTCAACGTTGTCGACGATCGTTGGATTTATGCAACAGATTGGAGACGATGTTGCCCATCTTCGGGTACGTTGAGCTCTTATATCAATATGAGTTGGCACGAGGAGGGGCTTGACGATTAAAATATCGCTTTGGACTTGTACATATGTATACACTTGGCACAACATTCGGCATTTGTGCACTTTAGGAGGACTTTATTTAGAAAAAGTCCGTCAGTTTAGAAAAAGTCCGTCAGTTTAGAAAAAGTCGGCAAGTGTGCACTTTGGTCCCGGAGTGAAAAAAATTGCAAAACCCGGCTAAATAGCTGTTTTCTAATTCAGCATAGCTTTTTTCTGTCGAGTGGCATGTTTATTTAATCAAAATTTAAAATTTAAAATTTTTACGGCGGGGTATGTGGGACAACAAAAAAAAATAAAAACGGAAAATTTAAATTCGTCAAATAAATAAAATTTTAAAAAATGAATTTTAAAATTTGATTAGAACTAACCGAGTAAGTATTTTAATTTGATAAAAAATGCAATTGATTTTTCTACTGCGACATTTGCGAATGCTCAAAAATTGATGACGTTTCTCTGATGACAATGACCTGGCCTTTGTAAACGTCACCAGTGTCGCAACAGTAGTCACCTGGCACTACCTTATAGACAGTGTTAAATGAAGCGAAAAATTTTTCGAGAATGCGGTGAAAAAAGACACTGAATTTGAACCTTTGCCGCAGTATATATCAATTTATATCGCAGAAGCCAACTTTATACTAGGTGCCGTATTTAGGCTCACAGTTATTTTACAGTAATTAAAAGTCAAGGTTATAAACTGTGCAGAAACTCAAATTAAGTTATTTAGCTGCTGATTTATTGCAGGATTTCATTGCAAGTTTAATTCATCGAATTTGATGTGTCAGCTAATAGTTTTTGAGCATTCGCAAATATGTCGCAGTAGAAAAATCAATTGCATTTTTTATCAAATTAAAACATTTAAGTGGTTAGTTCTAATTAAATTTTAAAAACTTAAGAGGTTAGTTTTAATGAAATTTTTTAATTTGAAGAATTTAAATTTTTTGTTTTTTTATTTTTTTGTTGTCTCACATACCCCGCCGTAAAAATTTTAAATTTGGATTAAATAAACACGCCACTCGACAGAAAACACTTTGCCGAATTAGAAAAACAGCTATTTAGTCGGTTTTTGCATTTTTTTTTCACTCACTGGGCTAAAGTGCACAATTTGCCAAAAAGTCCGACGTGAAAACGTGGCTATGACTGTTTAGAAAAAGTCCGACAGTTTAGAAAAAGTCCGACACAGCAGTGTCGGACTTTTTTAAACAGTAGTGTCGGACTTTTTCTAAACTAAAAATGCGTCGGACTTTTGCTAAACTGTCGGACTTTTTCTAAACTGACGGACTTTTTCTAAATAAAGTTTTCCTAGAGTGCACAAATGCCCAATATTCGATATTGTTCAATGACGCATCTTCCTGTTTTCTCTTTGACTTGGATGTGTCCTGATTCCAGACATTAATTAAGGGAGAAAAATTTTCGGTGTAGGGATAAAGGGCCAAAAATGCATGCGGTGGTTTCAGTTCGAAAGGGTGAAAATTTGGCAAACTCGCTCAAAAAAGGTTCACGTTTTGGAAAACTTCGCATAACAAGCAAGAAATTTTGGAAAATTTCATCCGACAAAATCTTAAATTTCGAAAAATTTCTATGAAAATTTTTTTTGTCTACATGTGGCCCGTTTCCGTGGCATGTCAAACAGCGTGTTCGTGCATAAGGCAATGCCGAAAATTGCAGCTCAGCTTATCTTCTAGAATCATACACCGACAAATTAGCGTAAATGCAACGAATTTGTTGTGAAATGCACGAATCATGTTTTGAAACTATTGCCGTTTGTAAGAGCTTTAGAAAAAAGTAAAATTACGAGCAAATTCTGTGGAATGTTTTTGAAAAACAATTTTGCCTTTTACGTACCACGCACTTCCGGCGTAATCTCCTTTACTACAATTTTAAATAGCTGTGATTTTTTGTTTTTGCCCGTATGTGTTAAACATACGAAACTTGTACGTTGCTTTGTAAAGAATTTTGTAAAGTTTAATGCCTCTTAATTTGGTTTTAATTTCACTCCAATTTAATTTTTATAAGAATTTTCATTTTAAAAATTTGTTAGACGGTAAATTATTATTTTCAACAGCCACAAATAATTAAAGACGCTGACCTACACAGTGGGCGCTGGAACGAAAGTGCGTCCATTAAATGTTTCAAAATCATAGTTTGGAAGTGACAGAGCTCTTCATCTTTTCCAGAGTCTTATTCAACACAGAATTCGTAACCTGGAGATGCAGCTCGAGGAGGAAAGGCGTCGATGGATGAGCTTCGCGAATGCATTGCTGACCTCGCACGCGTTGATAGAAATGCTTCGAGTGAAAGTCGAATACGACGAGAGTGAGCTTAGCGGGAAGCCACTTAGTCAGTGGGACAACAGCTAAAATAATTTGGTTCTCACTTTTTGTAGAGAAACAAGCCGCCGACGTTTTCAAGGTTGAAGAATATGAAGCGCAAATTTCCTCGGTAGCCAAAAATGTGCACCGCTCTTCCTTTTTATGGGGGTAGGTGGAGGTCGGGCGATAGCTAAACCCACCTCTTCCCCAAAGGTTGATTGCGAAACGGGCAATGGCGAATGTTTTTAAAACTTCAAGAGCCTTAATGCCTAGATGCGTTTTACTCGCGAAAATCGTTTCAAATCAATTGTGTGCGCTTTCAGCTCCTAAAAGCTTTGAAAATTGTGAAATTTTGCACGACGTTGTTTAAATACGCGAGTATATTATTATGAAATCAATCTCTTGGCCGGCCGAAAAGGTATCCAGTGGAGCCTAGGAACTTTTTAATATTTTAATTTATTATTATTATATTATTATTATATTATTATTATATTATTATTATTATATTTTTATATTATTATTATTATATTATTATTATTATTTCATTGATATTAAATATAATTATTAAAATTTTATTATAATTTATAGATCATATAAAAAGTACCCTGCTCCGCTGAATGCCATTTCGACCCTGTCGAGAGAATGATTCCTTGACAGTTACACCAGAGACCTTCGGCGATTTTACGCGATCGATCGCCATCGAATGGAATACTCCAAATATTCGCACGTCGAATTTTTTTCAAATAATAAAAAAAAATATTTGTAGAAACATTGCGAGTATTTTGTATTAATTTATTTAGTGAATTTTACCGTTCTACAGCAGTGTTCCATAAACATCGATATTGTTTTTTTTCTATTAATTTGTAATTTCTCATTTTTTACGTAGGCTAAAAAGGCTAAAATCGATGCCTTGACGATCAGCGAGGCGCAGAAGGATGAACAGATCGAAGTGCTCAGCAATGGTACTTCGCTTCTCCCTCTTACTGATTTTTCAAGATATCAATGGGCGTTCCTTTTTGTTGTCAGCATTCAAGGAAACGGGTGATGAAGCGGAACGCAAACGACGAGCCAGTCTAGCGCAGTTTAAGGTTGTCTCTCTTTTTCAGGAAAAATGTTTTGTAAAGCGCTCTATTTTTCCCTAAATTTCTCCTGTCCAAAACAGAAAATTTGCTTGGGGTTGATCCTGGTTATTCACGGGAGTGTTATTTCCCCGTGGAAGATCTCGGGGGATGCCATCCCCAGGTACGACACCAGGTCAGCGATCTAGGGTCGAGCCACAATTTTTCGGTCGGCGATTTCAGTTTTGGAACCGGCCCGGTGTATTTTCGGATTTGTCCATGGGGGCTAAGGTAATGGCGGGGCCTGATCCCTGGCTATATGTATATGCAGTTCGGGAACGGGCCAGTGTGGCGGCAGGAAAAGAACATTTCTCGGCAATTTTAGCGAAAGCTTTGTCTTTGGCAAATTTTTTAACTTTAGACCTTTCTTGGGCAATGTTTTTAAATGTTTTGGGAGTCTGCATTTTTTTAATGGAAATCACCAGATGCTACTTTACCCCCTCCCGTAGATCTTTCTTCTACTCTCTCAGATCTGAACCGCGATTGCAGGAAGCCCATTCTAAATAGTCCGTCAAAAATCGACAGGAATGGCCTTGTTTAGACTGCATAGGTTGTTCTACATGAAAACGTAAGGTGCGTGGCTAGGCGTTACGCAATGCTCCACTGTTTAAAGTTCATACTCTCTCACTGCTATCGATAGCTCCTACGTTTCCTGTCGACTTTTTTGGCGCTTTTATTAAAAATACAAATGATTCATAACGCATTTTGATCAGCGACCTTGCTTTTTTCGTTGCTATCAATATCGCTGCACGCGTAACGTGCTGGCTTACGGTAGGTTCTAATAGTGTACTGCATGATTCTGCGCTCTGTGTTTCGGTGGCAATTTGCTGTGTTCGACATTTCTCTGGCCTGTTTGTTCACCTTACAGCGACTTGCTAACAATCTAATTGTATACTTATAGCAATGAATAACGCCAAAAAGCGTTATGGCTCATTGCTTTGCTTTTAGTCGATCGTCGCGCTGCACACGAAGCAAATCAGTGAGCAATTGCGAGTCGAGATCCAAGAAGAATTGCGAGTCGAGGCGGCACGAGTGGTTTGCTTTCTCTATCTCCCTGTTCTGCGAGTTTATAATTCCTTGCTCTCTGCTCTTAGACGGCGCCGAAGCCCAAGCGCCTCATCGTCGGCGGTGGCCGTGATATCGACGGCAAATACGTCGCCAGCCTCGAGTTCTTTGATTTCTCCTCCAATCAATGGCATCTGATGAACGCAAGGCTCGATCCAGCTCGCGCTGAGTTCGCTGCTGCGACAGTCGACGGACGCGTCTACTTCATAGGCGGCACGCGTAGCGAACGACAACGACGTTTCCTCTCTCGCGTCGACGCAGCGCGCGATGACTGGGCGACGCACGGTGCCATCTCGGCACTGACACAAATACCGAGCGAGTTGTTCGGGTGCGCCGTCATCGCGTTCGAGAATAGAATCTGTGTTCTCGGGGGACATAACGCCTCTAGCTGTGTGAGCAACGTGTTCGAGCTTGATGTGCACACTCGGACGACGAGGGAGATGCCGGAAATGAGCACTGCACGTACCCGTTTGAGTGCGGTCGTTCTCAGTGGCGAGATCTACGTCATCGGGGGCCACGGCAACGACGATAAGCCATTGAAATCCGTCGAGAAGTTCTCGCCGGGTCTTAGCGGCGGATGGTCGCCAGTTGAGCCGATGGCGAGGGGCCGCTACGCGCACACGACGGTCGCAGATGGCGAGAAGATCTTCGTGTTCCGCGGCCGCGACGATAAGCACGCGTACCTCAAGTCGGGCGAGGTTTTTAACCCCGTGACGCGAACGTGGACGGCGACCGCCGACATGCCCACTCCGCGTTGGGGTGCTTCGGCGGTTGCGCACGAGGGCCGCGTGTTCGTGTTCGGTGGTCGGAATGACTTTTGGGACGTCGACACGCTCGCGTCGATGGACATCTACGACGTCGCGAACGACTCGTGGACCACCTCGCAGAGCATGATGTCCACGGCGCGCTGGTTTGCCACTTGCGCGCTCGTTTGAGGAGGAGCTTCTAACGTTACTCTTATTGACGGTCTCAAACAAACTTTTAGTTTGGCCGCTTCTCTGAACATTGTCAGCGTTCTTCCAGTTTAAAGGATTTTACTTTTAGTTCCGTCTTTTGTTTTTAGTCCTTCATTTTAAAATCCTTTATTTTAAGTCCTTTATTTTTAGGCCTCGGCTTAGCCTAAGGCTTGGGCTTAACCTTTGCCTAAGCACACGCCTAAAAATAAAAGACAAAAATAAAGGATTACATAATAAAGGACTAAAAATTCTCTAAGCTAGAACAGCGCCCATTTGTCTACGATCATCTCTGTGAGTTCATCACTGTAAAAGTTGGGTTGGCAAATCCCCGGGGATTTTTCCGCCATTTTCCGATCCCCGGGGATCCCCGAAAATCCCCCGCCTATCTCGCACGTACAAATCTTTATTTGCGGCTGTTGAAAATAGTAATTTACCGTTTAACAAATGGTTTTTAAAATGAAAATTCTTATAAAAATTAAATTGGAGTAAAATTAAAACCAAATTAAGAGGCATTAAAATTTACAAAATTATTTACAAAGCAAGGTATAAGTTGCGTATGTTTAGCACATATGGGAAAAAAAGAAAAATTACAGCTATGAAAAATCGTAGTGGAGTAACTTCCGCCGGAAGTGCGTCGTACGCAAAAGCAGAGTTCCCACCAAAATCAGACATAGAATTTTTAGACCTTTTTTAAGACTTTTTCTTGAATTTTTAGACCTTGTAATTGTAATAAATAGTTCACGCATAAATTTCCGACCAAAATGTCCCTCGAATCTGACAATTATCGAAGCGAAATAAAGTACACTCCTAAACTCGAAGCGAAAAAATTATGAAATTACGGTTTTCGAAACCGCTTTACACACGGATGATTTCCCGCAAATAACAACGTCAATGGAGCAAAATTTTTACACTTTTAGCACAAATTACCCTAATTTTAAGACCTTTTCAAAACTTTAGACCAATGTCCAGTTTGTTAACTTTTTAGATTTAAATTTTTTTAGACCTCGTGGGGAAGCCTGGTAAAGAGAAAAAAATTTTTTCACAAATATTCGACAGAATTTGCTTGTAATTTTGATTTTTTCAGAAACTTACAAGCGGCAATAGTTTCAAAACATGCTTCGTGCATTTCACAACAAATTCGTTGCATTTACGCTAATTTATCTGGGCATGATTCAAGAATATAAACTGAGCTGCAATTTTCGGCTTTGCCGATTTACTTATTTACAAACACGCTATTTGATATGCCACGGAAACGGGCCACATGTAGAAAAAGTTTTTCATAGAAATTTTTCGAAAATTTAAGGTTTTGTCGGATGAAATTTTCCAAAATTTCTCGCTTGTTATGCGAAGTTTTCCAAAACGTGAATTTTTTTAGCGAGTTTGCCAAATTGTAACAATTTCGGACAGAAACCACCGTATGCATTTTTGGCCCTTTAACCCTCACACCTAACATTGTTCACCCTCAATTAATGTCTGGCATTAGGACACATCCAAGGCAAGCAGAAAACAGGAAGATGCGTCATTGAACAATATTGAACATTGTATCAAGTGTATACATATGTAGAAGTCCAAAGCGATATTTTAATCTTGAAGTCTTTCTTCGTGCCAACTCATATTGATATAGCAGCTCAACGTACCCGAAGATGGGCAACATAGTCTCCAATCTGCTGCATAATACATCCAACGGTCGTTGACAAGGTTGAATCACTTGACGATAAAGTTGTCATAATCGATTCATTGAGTGCTTCTCCTGCCATTCCTGCACTGCACCACACAAAAAATGCAAAGCACCCCAAAGAAACACAATATATCAGTTCTATTATGGACTGCGCCACAACGGGATCCGGTCAAAACCTATAGTGTAGTAATAAACGACATGAGAGATATCGACGGGCCCAAAAACTTTGGCCCGGCCCTTAGGGCTCTCCCAACGACTTCCACAAAGTCTGAGCAAACGACGATACCGATGTCTGATGCCGCTCCGACCTCGATTACTCAGTAAAAAAATGCCAAAAATAGCCAGTTGCTGTTATTTGAGAAACTTTTACGAATGTTTTATAAAAATTGTAGCGTAGCTAAATGAGAAACTCTTTTTAAAATCTGACATATATATTTAAAATTATTATTATTTAAAATTATTATTTTTATTATTATTTAAAATTATTATTTTTATTATTATTCAGAATTATTATTTTTATTATTATTCAAAATTATTATTTTTATTATTATTCAAAATTATTATTTTTATTATTATTTAAAATTATTATTTTTATTATTATTCAAAATTATTATTTTTATTATATTCAAGATTATAACATTATATGTATATTTGGATTATATACATATAGAAGCAAAGCTAATCAGTTCTAGGAGAAAAACTGCCGAATATCACTGGCTTTTCAATTTAAAAAAATTGCAAAAAGTTTAGGCTAAAAAAATGGCTTTGCTCAAATGGTCGGAAAAGCAAATGCGGAATTTTCAAAGAACAGACAAAGGTCAGGAAGGAGACAGAGACAGAAACTGAAAAGCCGATGGAACACGGTTGCTCCGTGGTGAGCCAGGTTGAGCACACAAAATCGAGTAATGCTATGACATAGTAGTCATTCAGAAATTGGCGGCACCTGGTGGTGTGATGACGACTCATGTTGACTACTGGTCACTATTTGCACAACAGCAAGCCTACCTTTATGAAACACTATCACACATAAACTTCTGTCTGCACACAAGGATTCAACCCTGTTTGAAAGGAGCGTTGCAACGCACCTGCAACTTAGGTCATTACAAGCTCGCATTCGGTCCAGATCTGATTCGTTCTACATGCTATCAGGAGTCTGCTAAAAAGGTTCTCCAAAAACTTCGTCAACTGGTCGCCTTGTTCTTCGCTTGCATTTAACGGATGATCTTGACAAAGCAACTGACGACCAACTCTGGATCACCCTGGAGAAAGTCTCTGATACTGTGCCTTCGAGCTACACGCGCAGACAGCGGAATGCTGTGTACTTCGACGCCCGTGAAAAGCTCTCCAAAACAAACCATCACACATAGCTGCACCGCCACCATACATACCAATAGCACGCCATGAGCGCAACTTTGCTCGCTTGTCACGCGCGAGCTTCGCCACAGGAGAAAAAAGAAATCATACCGTAAATCAAGCTAAAAAATTGGCGTGTTCGCTGGTCGATCGATATATGCCCAGATCGCACAACAAGACAATCGACTGAGACGAACCTGCAAAAGGGAGTAAAGTTCTGGCAGAGTAGCGAAAAACAAAAAAGTGAAAACTGATTGGTTTGCACATTTAAAAGGTAAGAAAATCGGGCTGGCCAATAATTGCGAACAATTTCTGAGCTACTCTAATCAGTGGGCTTGTCAACGAGATTTGCTGACTATCAACCTTCAATGGTGAGGGCGACAACAAGCAAAGCTCAGAGATGAGATGAAAGCTGGAAAAAAACGAGAGAAAACCGTAAAATGCAGCTACGTCGCCAAAGGTAGGTTAAATCGTCACGTGATGAAAGGCAGACCCTTCTTCTGGACATACAAAATGGGGGAAACCCACAGAATGGGGGAATGGACAGAAAAAGCGAACTGCGCACGACTTAGTTCAGACTGCTCAGTTTAGAATGGACGAGTGTCGTCAGTAGAGAAACTATGGTCAACAAAATGTGTCCGTGAGTCTAAGGCTCATTTCTGTTTTGTTGGCCAAATGAGTCTAAAATAAAAAATAGGATGGAAAACGCATAAAAATTAACTCGTAATATTATTTTTAGGTGTCCTCTGCAGATTGAGGGATACGATTTCTTCAAAAGCGAGTACTTATCAGATTTGTTCACCAATAGATACCCATTTCTGTCTAGAAATGAGTACCCGCAGTATTTATTTACTTGTGTACCCAGTCTTATTTGATTGTGAGTACTCATAATTGCTCACATAAGCGTACCCATGCTACTATTGGGTTCACTCTTGGGATGCACTTTCATTGGTATCTGTCTGCTCTTATCTCAACGATTATGGGTACTCACGTTGAAGCAAAAATGGGTACAAAAAGTGAATAAATATTATGTATGTACATTAACTTCTAAACAGAAGTGGACACTTATTGTATTGAGCCCATAGGGCGTCCGACGCCCCGTCGAGCCACCCTAGTCATGCCACTCTAAGAGATGGGTACCTATAGGTGAACAAATCTGCTGGGTAGTCGCTACTGAAGAAATCGAGTCTCCGAAAATCCCGAAAGCCCATTTTAGTTTCCTTTTTACACTACAAAAAAAAACTGAAATCTAGCGGCTCGAGCAGTCAAACAGTTAGCCGGGATATGCTTTCTGAAGGTGTACAAGCGTCGCTTGAGTTCTGAATGCGACTTCGAAATTGGCAGCTCACGACTTTAAAGAACACACTCTGACCTAAACTAAGCTCACAGGTTCATATTTGATATTCAACTAAATGAGATCGATATGTTTCTGTTGTGTAAAAATTTTTGCCACTTTAAATTTATGAATTTAATGTAAAAAGCAAGTGACGGTATGAAAAGGTTCGCGGTGCACAATATGACCACTCCTCGTGCATTTTCCGCAGTTGCTGTTTTTGCGGGCAGAATTTACGCCGTCGGCGGCTCGGGTACCTACTCCAGCTACGAGCCGATGCGCAGCGTCGGAGCGTTTGACCCAACAACGAACTGTTGGACCAGCACTGCACGCACAAACGCTGCACGGCTTGGGCACGCTGCAGCGGCGATGAGCAATTACTTATACATAACTGGTGGCTTCCACGTTTCGCAGTTTTTGAATACGATCGAAGCGTTTGATGTTACCGCTTCCAACGGTCACTTGCAATTTGTGGCGTCTATGAAATCCGCTCGAGCATATAGTTGCTTATGGCTTCTTAGGCTCAGCTTCGGTCGGCAGCCAGCTCTACGTCAGTGAGTTTATACAATGTGGGTAGTTTTTGTTCTTAATCTAATCTAAAAAAAGAAAAAAGCCCTATAGCACAAACCCTGAGTGCGAGCACAGCCCACGTTGCTTTTGTGGCTGTAACGCACACGCCATTAGCTTTCATGTTCAAGGAAGGAAAGCATGGCTGTATGACGCACTGTCTTCACAAAACCTTTTTTACAAGGAAGCAAATCGAGTAGTACGAAAAGTCTATCTTCACAAGCAGACCCACTTGAAAAAAATGAATGCTGCAACAACGCCAGCGTTGACGCTAAATCAGCTATCAATGATCACTCTCACGACAGAGCTACCGGCAAATTCGGCTGTTTTTATTTCTGGTATTTTTGGTTTTATCACAAATCTACTCCTTTTCGTTCTTATCGCGCGTAATAAAACGATGAGAAGTAACTTTTTTCTTTGCATCCTGCACGTCTCGGCGAGCGACGGTCTCTACTGCTTCATTGCGATTCTGTTCGGCTGCAAGCATCTGTTTTTGCTGAGTTTCAATATGCCCGAGACGACGACGCCACTAGCTTGCATG
>JAQGBB010002102.1:0-11631 GCA_034691745.1 Prismatolaimus dolichurus | reverse complement strand
AAATGAAAACTCGAGCCTATATGTCACCCACAAAAACTGATGGAATGGGCTGCATTGGGGAAAACTTCTGGAAATTGGAGCGGAAACAAAAAACAACTAATCTACATTTCAGGCCATGAAGCAAATTTCGAGAAGGAATAACAGATTGAAATTTGACTGTTAAGTGCAAAAAATCTAAGTTTGGGTAAAAGTTTCGAAAGGTCAAAACCGTGTATGTCGAAAATGACGTTATTTAGCTGTGACCTGTGCTTAAAGTATCCCCGGTGTGTAAAATGTTGTCGAAAATCTGTTTTTGAAAGTGGAAAATAGTTTCCGCAGCGTCAGCGGCTGTCGAGAATCGGTCATCCGATTTGTTTAAGCCCACTAACGAAGTGAGTAAACCTATTGCGGTGGACCGTGTTTTCCGTGTCTATTTACCACTTATGGGTGTAAAACACGACCGCTAAGCAAGTGAGCTTGCTAAAATTCGATCGAGTACTAACACAGTGTGAACGCACGCACTCTCACCAAGAAGATTTATTGAACCCGCCTCCGTTTTCCGATCAGAAACCCAAGCACAAAAATATATTGGGCTTTTATGGGCCCACAAAAACCAAATATATATTGCTCTCTTACAAGTACGTTTAAAATAATTTCCGCTTCTTATTTGGAACACCTTAAACCTACCTCTTACATCGAGCCATCATTGCCAATATCGTCCTTTCAAAAGCCCCAAATGATCATTTATCCAGAAGCTCTCCCGAACAAGAACAAGACAGTTTTCTCGAGAAAATACGATCGTCTTCAAAGCCCATCATGATGCGCAACGAAGCAGGTCTGAATTGCGCTTCTGAAAGGTCTTTTCAATGGATATGGTTGCTGCAGCTAAAAGTGTTATGCTTTAGCTTCTCTGTCTGCGTTGGTCGTTCCGCCAACGCTGATACAGACACATGAGAAACGTGCACACATTCGTTTGTCAAGTCGAGTGTTCCGGAATCGCAGATTCGAAAGGAAAACAAACAAAATTTCGTTTTCTTTATTGGTGGAACGCACTTATTCAACGGCGGGAAATAATAGCTTTTGAGTTAAGCATTTCCGATGGATATTTCTTGCTTTTGGCTTGCTAAACTCGGCGACTACAGCTAAAAATTTTGAATATGTTTCCTATTACCTGCTTGCAAGCTGATTTGTATTTCGTCAATTAACATAGAATTTTTAACTCTATAAAGTTCATTTAAAAAATTTTAACTCCGTTTCTTACCTCAGTTTAGCAAGTGCAAAAATGTGAAACTATTGCTGAATAGGTCTTGCGCTCTCCAACAGTGTTTCTTCACACTGCTTTGGACCTTGTCCGACAATAAATCGAGTCGCTCGGCCCAGTTTTTTTCTAAAGTTGTTTGATTCGAGGTCATTTCCTGGCATTAACGTCATGCAGACTCCCTCCAATTCATCCACGATCGGAGGTTGTAGCACTAGTGTTTGGCACCGCTTCAACATCTCGCTCGTTGAGTTCAGCAAAGAGCTTTACAACGAGCTCCGAATGGAACCGAATAATTGCTCTTGCCTGCAAATCGCAACCAAACTGAACATTGAGAATACCCTACTCTGCTTTCCATCGCCCTTTCGGACACCAAGCTTGTGGATGCAGCTGATCGTGATTGCTATGTTCGCTGCAATTATCGCTCTCGCCATTGGAGGCAACTCCGCCGTGATTTGGATCGTCATCGCGCACTCGAAGATGCGTACGGTCACAAACTACTTCTTGTTAAATCTAGCTATATCAGATTTACTCATATCGGTTTTCAACATATTCTTCAACTTTACCTATAATCTTTACTACGACTGGCTCTTCGGCAGACACTGGTGTATCTTCGCGAACTTCATGGGGGTTATGCCGACCTGTGTGAGCGCGTTCACGCTTATGGCGATGTCCCTTGAAAGGTGTGTAAATTACGCCAGTCAAAATCAAAACTTTCAGAACAAAATCCATTCAATTCGAAATCCTTGAAATCGGAAAATTAAATGAATCAAACCGATTTGAATCAAATTGAATGAATCAGTACAGTGTGTGTGGTAAGTGACCGGAAACGGCTGTAAGCCAAACCAAGGTTTTTACGACGTGGGATCATAGAAGTTGCGAAAATCCCAAAATTTTGGCCAGAAATTTATAATCGAAACAACTGATTAGTTTCAGGTGTTAAATTAAGCGACTCGGTTTGAGCCTAATTCGATGCTTTTCTCTTTTTGACAGCCCGTCGCGAACGCAAGTTTCGATTTTGTCCTCATTTTCACAGTCTTTGCGATGAATCTTTCAAAAAATCCATCCAGATTGATATTCCAAACCCTTCATTCTGCATATGGTCTTAAAAATCGTAGAAACTCTTTTTCCTTTGCTTTACATGAAACCGTCTTCAAATTCAAGGTACTTTGCGGTTCTCTATCCACTTCGACGATTGCGCCTCTCGCAGAGGAAGACTATCGGCACCATCATTTGTATCTGGATATCGGGATGCCTTTGCGGCCTCCCGCTAGCTCTTTTCTCTGAAGCGAAAGTGGTCTTCTACGAGGACGGATCAAAGCAAACCTTGTGCCAAATGGATCGCTTTCCAGATGGTGAAAGTGGAAACAGCGTTCAATTTCAGATGTATGATACCTTGAACTGTCGAGTTTCCAATCTCTGGTTTCGTTCTGTTTTACAGCTACAATAACTTCCTCTTGATTGTCACATTTCTTCTTCCACTTGTGGTGCTAACGATCACCTACGTTCGTATCGGACGGGAACTGTGGGGCGCGCAGGCGATCGGGGATCATCGAACAGCAGCTACAGACACCGTGGAGGCAAAACGAAAAGTAATTTTACGCTTACGCATATGACGTCACATCAAAAGCTGATAGGAAGAACCCACCTACCTTGTTCCAGACGTCGTACATCAGGGACGGCCAAACCCGGGGCCGGCGGCCACAAGTGATCCTTTGAGAAGTTTGAAGTGGCTCCCTGAACGCCTGGAAATTTTGCTCAATTGTCACTAAATCTTGCAAATACACTTTTTTTTTAAAAGGGTATGCGATTTTTGAACTCAAATTCTAAAATTTTTCGGCTTGCTTCGCTCGCCGACTTTTGTATGTCGTCTGTAAGCAACTTTTGTAAGCAACGCCCGAAAGTTAACACCGGAGACACGAATTTTGAGGAAAAAATTGTGCCCCTTGAGAAGCCGACCCGAAAAAGCTGGCCCAGGCTCAAAAGTTTGGCCACCTCTGTCGTACACAATATATGCACATCTTCAAAATTTGTACGTTGTATTTCTTAGGTCGTGAAAATGATGATTGTCGTCGTTTCAATATTCATGATCTGTTGGTTTCCCTATCACGCCTACTTCACTTTCTTTTTCCGGTCGCTGACGAGTGTCGATCCCTCGGTTGCACAATACGTCTACATTCCGATCTACTGGCTTGCGATGAGGTGCGGTCCTTGCCCAGTGCCAGCACTGAAATTTTAGCTCTGAAGACATTTCTAGCTCGACAATCTTCAACCCTTTCATCTATGCGTGGATGAATACGAAGTGCGTTTCTTCCGCTTTTTTACGTTCCATTGAAAGAGATCGGCTTTCAAGTGCAGATTTCGTGTTGGCATACAGTACGTCTATCGGTGGCTGCCATGCGTGACCGTAAGCAAGCAGATGTATCTGTCGAGCGAACTCTTTCGGGACACCGTCATCAGACCGGGGAAGTCAAAGACGCCGTTGTCTAACGTTAATTCGAGAACGCCTTTGAGGACACCTTCGGGTCTGCCGGAGACAAGCGTTGACGTTCTTTCAGTGGTTGATCCCTCTGACGCAACACACATATCGGAAGAACGCTTACTATGTACGACACTTCTGTGAGGTTTGCAAAAATCAGTAGTAACAAGAGCAAAATTTTGAAAGTTTCAAGTTAGTGCATTTCTAGAACATTTGGAACACCTTTCCACAAGAGATTCCTACTAGGTTACATTTTTTTGATGGAAAGAGAAAGTGTGCTGCAAAAAAGTCCCAAAAGTCGAACCCTCGGAAATACCTTTTTGACCGAAAAAAATTCCTACAGTATTTGCATCCTACGGTGTTCTCCTTCGGTACGTTTTACGGCCGTAATTTTACTTGTAATGCTCACTGATCAGCGCAGGAATCGTAAAGTGAATTTTTAAATTATTTTTACGAGAGACGTAAGCTATAAAATTTCAATTAGACACCCATGGAGAAATCACAGTGAAAAATGACGTTATCCTTTACACTCTCCCTAAAAAGTCACGCGTGGACTATCCTGTCGCTGAGAACACGTTCCTGTCAACTCGCCGACACTCTATTTTCCTAGTGAACGACATCTCGAACGGGCGACACGTCGCCACGCGGACACTCGCCGGACACGCCAACCACGCGCGACTTGAAGAAAATTTGTACTTCGCCGACGGCGACGAAATTGACTCTCCGTATCACGCCGTGGAATGCTGACGACTGAGCTGTCATAAAAATGATCAGAGTGAACTGTAATTTAATTAATTTGGGTGTGTTGTTCCGTGTTTTCGCCTACTTCTACTGTTATTTCTTTCTCCCTGTTCCAAATACGGCCCATCGACGGAAAGCATGTAATAAAATAGACGAGAAATTTTTACGGCCTGCCCCGTCTTGCGAGTGAATCGATACTAATATATGGATTTCGTTTCCGATCGTGCAGAAACGTCTTTTGTTATTTCTTAATGTTTTTTCCTCCCATTAGCAGCCCTCTGGCCTCTAGCTGCACTCGTGTATAGAAAGAAGCAGAGATTTTCGATTCGAAATCGTCGAAGCATGCGAAGACCTTTCGCGACAGTGTAATAGCGATTTTTCAAGACAAAGATGAACGGTTAGCTTCAGCTAACAAAGTTTTGCACATTGAGCTTTATGAATCACGTTCGGAGGCAATTTAGGAAGTTATCAAAGCGAAAAATAACTCGAAATCAATACGAGAGAAGTTGGACTTAAAGCCATTTTGAAAGCTTACGAAACAGAGTCACCTCATCAACCGCAATACGACAAAATGTTGACATGAAAATAGTATAAAAATGAAGACTATCACGTAAAGTTGTGAGGCACCATCGTAGAGGATCGAAGTAGCTGAAGCGCATGCGCGCTTTAAGAGTCTTGCGTCGTGGTCACGTTCGAGCGCATCATCGCCAGAAGAGTCAGATGAAAAGCACATTGGAATATCGTCCTGCAGTTCGGGCAGGGCGTCGACTAGCTGCTCGAGCGTTTTCTGTGATAGGTCCTGAAGCCTGCTGATAAGCGCGTGAGCTCGAACTCCGCAAGCTTGCAGAACGGCCACGTGATAGCACTGGTTATGTTCGTAAACTGCTCTGCAAATAATTGGGCGACAAATCGATTTCTATTGATATTCATCTAAATTAAACTGTTTTTTATCAATCAAAATCGGTGCTTATCTGTTTACTATCTCAAGCTAGTTCATGTGTAAAATTCTCATTTCTGCTAAAGAGCGTGAGTTTCGTCATTTGGATCATTACAATGGTTCCGGGTACGTCGTTGCTCCTCTCCCCCGTAGGAGTTTCAGAAAATGAGTCTCTAGAGGTCGAATAACATGCTCTTTCTCTCCAAACGCACTTCTCGTATTGTAAACGGAGAAAATAATTCGAAACTCCCTTTGGAAAACTCTCGCTGTGCGTAGCGGAAAAACGTCTGTTGTGAATTATTTATGGAATTCATTATTTAGAAGAAGCAACGTGGTATATCCTACATAGGCACGACAACGGAGAAGCTCATTAGCATGTTTACTTGCATAGCATTTGAGTCCTGCTGTGTACGTCCACGCTGGACGCGAATTGAGCGTCGTCGTTGTAGAAGACCGCAGTGTGTACCCAGCATTGAGACTGTCGACAGACCTATCCGAAACTCAATATAAATACGATATGTTACCGAAAATTCGAGGAATTCTCACGAATACCTTGTGCATTTCAAACCTTGACGAGTAAAGGCACGAGAGAATAGCGAGAAGTGCTAAAATTCAGAGTTCTTTTAAACTTCGATCTAGTGATGGCTTTCAACACTATATAAAGCTTTGCTATACGATTCTATTTTGACTCAAATCGAATCGAGTCAAATCGAATAAATTCGAGTCTCATAAAATTGTAGAAATTTCCGTCTGATTTAAAAACTTTGAAACCGTCGCTAATTCGACTGAGACGGGACTGCAACAATTTTCCTCATTTTATATTGAGTGTTTGCTACCGCGTCTGAAACTTTATCAGCTCTTGCGATAAGTGAACACACGCACGTCATATTATTCATGAATTCATTTTCATTATTGTCGAAGTCCAGCTGAGTTAATGGCAACATGCATAATAGACGGCATAAATCAGTAATTTAAATAAAAATAATGAGTCAAAAATTCTTTCCACTTAAAATACGTACTGTTGAAGTTATCGGAGTGACATAAGGCCAAAGGAACCGCGATTCCGGACAGGTAGTAAAGATTGTATTTATTTCGTTCGCAAAGGCGTAAGCAAACCTCGTACCGGCGGAACCACCTGGAGAGAGCATAAAAAATGATTTACATTTGTGAGTCTCCATTTTATAACCATGCAACTTTTAAACTGATATTATCTGAAATCACTCGGGAATGAACTCTACGACAATAAAAAATCAGGGCAATTAAAGTAGAAACGTACTCGCAGTGTCGTTCGAAGGTGAGCGTTGCTGAGCGAAAAGGATTTGCGGTCGTGTTCGGGTTTATCGTTGCGAGAATACCCATGATAAGGCTTGGCGCCCACCTACATTCAGGAAATGATACCACACAGCAGGTCATTTTTTCCAAATAGTACCCCGGGCACACGAAAAGGGCAGTGTATCACCATATGCCGCTAATCACACAACTGCTTCTATACATCAGGGACACACGCATATATGACGTCATGTCGTACTTAGCTCATGATTTTGAGTAATCACAAAAAAGCGAGGTGGGTCCCAAAAGTAGACTTGGTATGAGGTCATATGTGTATGTCTCTCGACAAGCCCTTTCTAAAAGTAGTTTGCAAAAACCACAAAAGTGATTATTCATGCTCACTAAAAATTCTGCACATTTTTAACACTATAAAGAAGCTTTTGGAAAAAATAATTTTCCCAATAGTACCCCAGGCCTGCCATTGGGAGTAAGGCTTTAGGCGAGCATTCTTCGAAAAACTGTCCGCTCACCAGAACGCGACACCGTTCGAGCTAGCCGCTTCGGAGGGTTGAAGCAGTGTTGCGTACGCTTTGGAGCATCGTATCGAGCAGTCGATATGCGTACGATGGTGGCGATGACGATGCGCGTAGATGTGCTCCATTTCGCAAACTACGAGCAAGAGTAGCCGTGCGAGAATGAGCAAATTTGGCATTCCAGTAGGAAAAGTTTCTTTCTCCTCGACAATGCACGCATACCGACGAGAGTAAGAATGCTCATTGAAAAAATGGCAGCTGCAGTGTTAAGCATCAGCCTCCTATTGATCGTCGAGAACGACGCGGACCACCGACGACGTAGTTCCAGCGGAATAAAACGATAGTATCGAAAAAAATTCGCTCATAATAGTCGTTCTATGTGCTAACGCAAAATAGCTCCCGTAGTTGCGTTGCCGGAAGAGAAGAGCGTTCCATGAGCTCGCGCGACGCAGAGCGGAAGTGCCACACGTATTGTTCGTGTTCCTGTGCGAGAGCAAAAGGGGAACATGCGTGTGCGTCTGCTAATCGGATTGGCACAAAAATGCTCTCTCGGCAAACTTGGTAAGTTAGAAGGCCTAGCTGCGGTTGCGTCAAGAGCAAGTGGGTGAGGTCGAAAACGGATTTTTGCCGGCCAGCTGGAACAAAACAATTTTGCTCTCTGAGAACATCGTCGTTCTCTGCGCTCTGTTTGGGGACGCCCGCTCCCGGATTCAAGGCTTGATTGCTAACAATGGACACAGGAGCAGTTCGTTAGCGTTTTGACAAATTCTGATCTCTTCTCAAGCATGCCGTGCTCACGCACGAGCTTTAAAAACCTTTAATCGAAATCGAAATGAGCACATGCCGCGCCGGCACACACATTAGCGCACGGGAACGTCGTGCTGCAAGGGCGAACAAAAAACACTCCTCGGTGCGCTCCTTGTTCGAAATTACGATTTTCGCAAAGCAATCAAGCTGTCAAGTTTATTTTCAGCACGCTGGGCAAACGGGTAAATTTGTCCGCGGACCGCACAAGCTTAGATCGCTCGTAGGGATCAAGCGGGCGGCTAGCGGGATATTACATTCTCGCACATCAAGCACGTCCACCCGCCGCCGATCTAATCGAAAAACAACGACTCATTCGTTGTGGGACACTGCAATTTTTGTCTTCCACCATACTACTATAGCTTATGAGAAATAATTGAAAGAAAACCCTACGTCACAACCGTCCAGGGAGAGACAGAGATATTCTGAAGAGGAAGTCTTAGTTAGTACCACTTTTGGCTATCCCTATAATAGAAGAAAAATAAGGAAAGGACAAAAAACGAAGAAACGCGCATCCCCAAAGGCGGTTGGTGCTGGCGTGTGGGTCATGTGACTTGCGTATATGATGTCATGTCAGGAAGAGTGATTCTGCAAGTGAATGATGTAGGAGGGGTTACCTAAAAAGCAAACTGACCTGACGTCATATGTACACATCCTCCTATCCCGTAAATGGCGCTGAAAAATAAATTTCCTTTTAAAACAATACCAAGTTTTCGGGGGCTGATTTTTTTACTCAAAAATGTCTCAAGAGGACGGCTTTCGCTCTGCGATAAACAGCTTGCTCGAGTATAGAATCAGGCGCGAACATCAATTACGGTATTTGTCTTAAGAGCTTTTTACCTACTTCCCTATGACAGATGAGCAGCATTTCCCCCTATATAATGGGTATAATATGCGATTGATTTGTTACTGTAAATCCCAGCTGCCACGCAGCGTATACGTGTAAAATATAGAGTTTTTGAAACACAGGGTCTTCTTTTCACCGTGTCGTTCCCCTTACATGGGCAAGCGAACAATTATTCTCGAGTGACGCTGACGTACAGGATCGAAGGTGGGTGAACTGTCTGCCTTCGTTCACGAGTAAAAAAAAATAGAATTTTTTAAACTTAACGGCACACCACATCTGCGGGGAGTAACTACCCCGGCTCATTACAGTTTTTTCTTCTCTCGATACAATCTTGACCCAAAAACAAAGCAGACTGTCAAATGCGAAATGGTTGGGGTGTATACCTCTGGAATAGATCTTGAAAAAGTTACAGTTTATGAATTTGTTCCACTTGTCTTTCGCGACGCACGCGTTCAACGAAGTCAATTCCATTTCCTCCAACTGACTAGGTTTTAGTACTCTCTCTTCGTTTCTTTCCAAGGAGGGAGCAAGAAAAATGAGATTTTGCAAATTCCTCTTGACGCCTGCACCGAGAATGCGTTGAAGAATGCACGTCGTCCCCGTGTGGTGTCTTGTGCTCGCGACGGCTCTCGTCGGCGGCGCAAGAGCACGCGCTGCTCCAAATATCATTGACAACGAAGTCGTCGGTATGGATTACGGTATTAACTAATGAAGGCTAATGCAAATTAGCTAGGCTCTTCCGTTCAGGTCCACCGCACGTCGAATGTAGAGACGCCGAGATATTCGTCTTGTTTCAAACCAAAAACGCGTTTACGGGTCACGTTTACGTCGACGGCTATCTCACCCATTCGGGATGCGTTAGCTGGTCTTACGGCGATAATCTCCAGACGCCGAACATTACGATCCCGTTGGATGGCAGCTGCGGTGTTTCGAAGCATTCGGGAAAACCCGAACCCGCCTCACCATCACCGGACACCGGCACCGGCACGACGACGCCGGTGCCCGCCCAACTCGATAGCTCAACAGCAAGCCTCGTGCTTTCGACGCAGCCCATTGCGATTTCGTCTGCGAGCCCCACTGAGGCGACTGGTGGTCCGAGCGCATTGCCTGATAGTGCCACTGGCACCCTATCGTCGGCTGCTGTCACCCTTGCTCCCCCATCATTGCAAACGAGCACCTCCGGCGGTGGCGCATACGGTGCAGCGGTGACCCCCGGAAGCCGCATCGCTGATCAGGGTGTATCAAACATTCGACTACAACGACCACCCTCCGCTCGCGGTCCGTCCCCAAATCCGGCTTTCCCACAAAGTTCCAGCCTTGCGCGGGGGCGTCCACCGCTGGCGCCATTGGATGGGCCCCTTCAACCACAGGGTCCACAGCTCTCGCAAGTCACGATGAAGATGAGGGAATTGCACAACATACGGCTGCTAATATCCACGACACCACGTGCCTTCGACGCCGCTCCGCCGGCGGTGACGCCCGATGAACCACCGCCACTTCCTTCCTCGTTCGCTCGCGTCAAGGATCCTCCAACTGAAGTATGCACTCTGCGATTCAGCCATGAAAGTTTCGTCGATTTAACGATGAGTACACCCTTTTCCTAGGCGACTACAATTGAAGGTGATGGTGGTCAGTCAAGCGTTGAAGCTGGAACGGTTACGCCGCCTGCGGGCAGCGTTGCGGCGACGACCACTGGTGCAGGAGCAGTCGATACAAGTTCACTTGCGGGCAGCGTTGCGGCGACGACCATTGGTGCAGGAGCAGTCGATGCAAGTTCGCAAACATCGGTCGCATCTTTGTCGCCGATCCCCAATAATGGGAACGGGACGACCAATGGCGGCGAGGGGGGCATGCTTGCGAGCACCAACATCGTCATTACGTTTCATCCGCGCTTGCTCACGAAGGGTGATCGATCCTTTCTAGTCCGCTGTTTCTACGAGAAGCAGCAGAAGCTGAAGATCAACAATGAGATCCATGTCAAGTACGTGGACATCGTAGGCAGGAACGTGAGGAATCCTTGCGTGGTCTTGGGCGTATTTTTGGTATGACTATGACTGTTTCATCAAACTAGCTGTTCAAATCGACCATTATCGACATGGTGCCCAGAGAAGGATGACGCATATTTTAGTTGACTCAATTCATTTTTTCAGTGTCCGTTCGCAAGCATTCTTAACCCTATTTTCGACGCATATTTTAACCATATTTCAGACGAATTTTTATTTTTACACATACGTTTGGATGAAATAATCACTTTGCACTTTTGATTGAGCTTCCCTCATAGTTTACTGGAGCGTTGGGGAAATTTGGTTTCGGGAGGGCTCACCTGTGAAAACCTATAGAAATGAGCCCAAATTGGCACTTTTACCGTACTTTTCCCACACACATTGGAACTTTCGGGGAGGATCCAAACCGGATAAGCCGGAATGGCCTTACGCCCCTGTAGACTGTAAAAGCGGAACTTCTGGAATAAAAACTTTTCAGGCCTCTTCCAACTGAGGTTGTGAGCGTAAACAGTTTCGGCGCGACCTGCAAGTACGAAGTACAAGACAACGAAACAAACGGAGCAGTGGTTTCGGAAAAGGCTATCGGCGATTTGATTTACCACCAGTGGACCTGCGATATGGACGAGACAAAAAGTGACAAAATATTTCGATTATTCCTCAACCTCATTTCCGTATCCTCTTTTAGGGGATCAGTACTGCATGGTTGTTCACACCTGTATTGTCAACAACGGTCTCAACGACACTATTCCTATCATCGATCCTGACGGGTACTTTTCTGAAG
>JAQGBB010002101.1:0-11631 GCA_034691745.1 Prismatolaimus dolichurus | reverse complement strand
TATTTGGCGTGTCGCGTATTCTGAGATTAGTAGAAGGTTGCTTTTTGTACACTCCTCTAATTGTTCAAATAAAAAAAAGTTTTTTAGAGTGCTTTTCTTGATCTTTAGAATGTTTTTAAAGACGACTTTTTGATGTCAGAATAGCCATGAAAAATTTGACCAAAAACTCAAACTTTTCGCCAAAAGGTCGAGTTAGCTGAATAGCATCGGTTTCACAGCCGGAAAGTCCTGCTTATGGAGGACTTTTCATTTCTGTGAATACGGCCGGAGAGGTGGCTTCGTGCACACTGTGACCCGTGGAAAACGTGAATATCGCATGACTACAACATGAAAAGTTAATGGTTGTTGCATGAACTCATGCGTGAAGCGTGCAAAATCTGCGATCATGCTCTGCATGAATTCGGCATGGCGATCGCATGAGCACACCGGACGAGTAAAACGGTAACTACGCGAATGTTAAGGCATGAAAAATGTAAGGGTAATGCGTAATTCATGCAGAACGGTTCATGCAGGTGTCATGGTGAACTCATGCAAAGCCTGCGATCTTGCCAAGGTCATGCAGTAGTTTTGTTTTCCACGGGTCACAGTGGTAGCTTTTTCCGTGATATTCCGTGACGCCATAAATGACTTGACCCGTCATGTGATTTTTGGCTGCAGAAAAGAAATTTTTTGTTCCATTATTATAGTGTCTGCCTTTTTGCGCATGAACTTATCCCGGGAACGACCAAATTTCACTGCAATTCAATAACAGAACCCCAGGTAACGGTACGCGATTTTTAAATCCTTCATTTCATAACCTTATGAAATCCCTCATTTTTTAGTTCCTTATTTTTTTATGAAATATTCTTTGTTTAAGAATATGTATAAAAATGAAGGACTAAAAATAAAGAAACAGACTTTGAATAAAATTCCCTATAGTAGAAGAGCGCCGACTTTTCTGGTAACGATGAGCGGAGTGGGTGACAACCGTCTGCTGGCTGACGATGGAAATACCTATATTCCTGCGACACAGCGCCCAGACGGAACGTGGCGGAAGCCAATCCGCGTGAGATCTGGCTATGTACCTCAAGAAGAGGTTCCGACGTACGTATACATAAGTTTAACATCCGTGTGATTGTGTTAGTGGTGCTGATTTCTATTTGATTCCAGATACAAAAGCAAGGGCAAGGAATTCGCCGAAAGATCATCAATTCCAGTAGGATTCCCTAAGGATATGCTAGCAAACCAACGCAATCGATCCGACGAGTCGAATAGACCAGCAACAGCGATTCCAGGTGCAAATTTTTCGAAAGAACCCAAAGCACCACCGAAGAAGAAAGTGGACGTTGATGCAACGACAGCGAAAATGCAGAAAGTTTCGCTTGCCCCAAAGACGCTTCCTCCTCTTACTGACGACGAGAAGAAATTAAGGACGTTGCACAAAAAGATTGCTGACATCGAGGCACTCGAGGCGCGTGCACGCGCTGGCGAAAAACTCGAGAAGAACCAAGTTGAGAAGATGAATAAAAAGACGGAGATTTTGGCCGAAATCGCTCTTCTTGAATAGGGGTGTATGTAAGCGTTGTGGCTCGCTAATCCGTTTTTTGTATTCAGCGATGACGTCTTGTGTGTTGACTCAGGTTGAGCTGCAAGATGTATCATCAATTCACAACTCTCAACTGCAAGCTACTTGTGTTTTCGTTTTATCCGTATACAATTTGTGCTACGTACGAAAGCTCTACTTTCCTGTGTCAATTTTTGCTTTCCCGTGAAGTACATTATGTTCACGTGTTGCGCACTGTATGAGTCGATTCTTACGTACTGTACATGCATACATCTGCATGTCTACATTCTACAGTGACCGAGACTAGAATACGCGGCGTCATCTTGCGAGAACGAACAGTACGCGGTGTTAGTGGGCTGCAGTGGACGTCGTATCATGTAAGTGATACATTGGTATTTATTTATGCGAAACTAGCCAACTCGGAACGCTTGCGCCTTAACGTACGTCCAAATAGTTTACCGAACATCTGCACAATGGACACGTGTATTTGCATGCAGTCACTCTACAGAGCACAGCGAATGGAGCCGCACGTTCAGAACAGCTACCTAGAGACAACTCATCAATTCGATAGGCCGCGGCAGTGCAAGAGTAGAAAACGAAGAAAAATGCATGTGCTTGGCAACTAAAATGACGAGAATGGAGAAGCTGTAGGACTAAGAAAATAAACATACAATAGCTTCGCTGTGTATTCCACAAGTAGCGTACTTACGCGTATAAAAAACTAAATGCAAGTACCAACCGCACTCTCAGCTCAACTTCTGCCGAGCCACCCAACCAACAGTCAGTTGACAAGAACAAATGCTGACCGCTTCCCCCAATTTCTGTTCAAAGACACGCACACGCACGTACAGTACGCCGACACGTATGTACGCATTAATAAAAAACATTGAATTCACAATAAACACATTGGGGATAGAGGCGATATTCAACGTACCAGCTAAGCGGGCAGGACAGCGACTGGAGAACGCTCGCACGTACTGTACACACAGACAGACACATCACGTATTTTGCAAATAAACGACTCGCTTTCATCCAGACAAGAGAAAGTGGATCGCCGTACTACGAAACACGTACAAGCTCCTTGATCAGTAGAGAAAGTCAACGCGCGAGCATCGCGTAAAACTTCATCGTTCAGACTTGCTCAAAGTGTCGATACGTTGGATTCTCATATCCATTCACTTGCATGCCCGAAACATGTCTCTCTTCCGGCGACGACGATTCGACCTGTAACGAAAAAAGCATTCCATTTCACTTCTCCGTCTTCATTTCAACCTGTTTTACACAGACTAACAAGGAAATAAGTACACTGACCTCAATAAATCCTTGAGACTTCGCCGAATTCCTGCGTCGAACAAGAACAATAGCGACAACCGTCGCCACCATGAGCACAACACCAACGAGACCAAACGCAACATAAGCCGGCGACGCGTGATGAGCGTTCTCGACGGCCAGCTCTTGCACGTGCTACAAGCAGAACAAAAGCAAATCAAAATACCCGCAGGCGCAAACCAGTCCCAATCCCACCTCGCTATGCTGAAGTGAGTCCTTTCGTCGCAACGCCTGCCACTCAAACGAGTCAACCGAGACCGCCGCCTTGCGTTGCTGTTCATCAAACTCGTCATCCGACGCATTCGCTTCATCCTCCTCCTCATCGTCGTCATCATCCTCATCTAGATCCGTCTGAATGATCTCATCGCGAGTCTGGATAACGTCAACTCGTCGCGTTGTCGTGCGGGTCTCCTCATCATCATCATCGCTATCGTCATCATCCGTCTCCGTCGTCGTTCGCAACGTAGGCTTCGCACTTGACGTCACCATCTTCTTCGTTGTCTTGCCAGTCTTCGCGCGAGTAACAACGTCGTCGCCGTCAAGATCCGTCTCGACCGGCTCGCGGTCAACGAGTACGTCTAGTTTAGTGTCCAATTCTGCTGGTTCAAACGAGCGGCTTTCTACAAAAAAAAAACAATACGCATACGATATCCTTCAAGAACTAACATTCGGAAGAAAAAAAATCGATTTTTATTTGACTACTTATAACAAAACTCCACCCATGCATGTAGCCAATAAAACTGCAACTTCGCCTTTACATAAACACACAAAACCTCACAAACTTTCTTATCGATACCTTCTTTCGTCTTCTTCTCCGGTGCATACTCTCGCTGATAAATCTCCAGTAACTTCTTATCATTCTTCTTCGGCCCCACTTGTAAAATCGTGTTATCGCTCACCTCGGGCGTATTCTCCTGTCGATAAGTCTGCCAAAACTCGACTAAAAACAAGCCCTCCTTCCACCGACTAAATGATCGAAAATTCTGTTTGTACATACGAATAACAGGTCGAATCTTCGAGTAAAGTCCCGGCACATCTCGAAGCATATCGATAGTTCCATTAATGCGAAGATCGATATTGTGCAATCTCTCGATAACAGTATTGCGTTCGGCTCGTGCCGCATCCGGATCGGCCGACAACTGATGTCGATAGCGATTCAGTGTGTGAATACGATCCTTCTCCTCCGCACGAATGTATGCTTGAAGTGACTTCAGTACGTGATGAGTCTAACAAAGAAATGAGGGAACATCGTATATGCATATATAGAACCAATGAAAACCCACTCACTTTCGGCGCAGTTTTCTTGCTCAACTCAAGCGCCTCCCGATACTCCTGAATGGCCTGACGCTTGCGCTCATTCAACACCGCGTTCACACGTTGTTGATGGACCTCCTCAATCTGTCGCTTCTCGTCCTTATTCTCCGCCTCGAGTGCAGCGACAGTTTTTTGAAATCGCTAACAAAAAAAGCCCCAATAAACCCAACAACCAATGAGGGAAAAATCGCCACTCACCGATGTCATTTCTTTGCGAAAATCCTCCGCATGTTTGGGATCCTTCGCCTTCATCTCCTGATAGCGAGTCTCGAGTTCCGACCACTCCTCCATCACCTGCAAGATCGAGCAGCCTCTCGCATCTGATACAAAACAACAACCAGAAGAAATTATGACCACCTTTGCGACTTTCGAGCGGTGCTTCTTCTCAACGCGCTTCATCGCTTGCGTGTACCGTTCGTGTTCGTGTTCCGGATCGGCCGAACGGAAATAAGGATCGCGATCCTCGTTCTTATCGCCAGAGTTCGTATCTACACACCAGTACAGACACAATGATAACCTCCTTCCAAAAGTAAGGCAACAAATGTTCAGCAGGGCGACATAGCGTTCCTAGCTTCTACTCAATAAACACCCAATTATGTACCCTCTTCGTCATCCTCGTCGTCATCATCCGACGGCGGTGTTCGTGTCGTCGAGGTTGTCGCAGTCTTCTTCGTCGTTATCGTTCGAATATCATCATCAACAGCATCCTCATCGTCATCATCATCCTCATCATCGTCATCTTCTGCCTCTTCCTCATCATCGACGAGCAGTCGATGAGCGCTATTCGCCGGTTTCTTATCAGAGACTAAAACAAGAAAGTTCGGCGTACAAACAAGAAACCCCAAGTAAAAGTTCAACTCACTCGTTGCTTTCACATGGAGATTGACATCCGATCGAGTTCGTTTCGCGGACTTGACCTCCGTCGCCTTGATGATAAGTTCGTCATCTTCACTCGTCGGTTTCTTCTGCTTCCGTGGTGACGCGGTTCGTCGTTTAGCGCCACTCTTCGGACAACAGACAAACTCGACACCCGAGAAGAGATCGAGACCGCACGGCTCAATAACGCTGAACGAGCTGACCGCGAAGCTGGCGCCAAGCGCGTCCGACCTCCGCGCGCACTCGGCATGTGCCGTCCGATTCCAGTAGACGAACGCCTGGCATGTCTTGCGATCGTCGGCGTGCGCAAAATGGCAACCATCAGGCACGAGCAGCGCTTCGTTTTCGAACTCACCAACTAGGGAGAAGAGAGAAAAGACAGTTGAGTAACGGAAACCGGCGCACAGTATCACACACCATTCAGTGGTCAGTCCCTCAAAAGAAAAAGCTCTATTCTGAGCGCGCGCATGCGTGCAACAGATGTCAGTCTTGGACGAGCAAACACGTGCTGACTGGCTAGACAAGGCAGTGATATCAAGCTCGGGACTGTCGTTTCGGTTGACTCGCTCAACGCTGCACACACCCGGATAACATCTGCCCTCAGGAAGCGTAGTTTCGCCACGTCCTCACGTGCCCTGTACTTCTTTAGCAACTTCCAACTTCACCTGTTCCCCACCGCACTGCGAGCGCGCGACTAGCTCACAGCTCTCAGCAAACGCAAATAGCAAGCTAACGTAAGACTCAGGCGTCCTTTGCTTCGCAGCTCACAAAAACGAGTCGACCGCCCGCGTAGACTGCAGGGCCAGCTACACGAACAAAGTGCGCATCCAAACACGTTTGCACAGGTACATACTACGTTAGTGCGCGCACGTGAATACAAAGCTTCGATGCAATCGCAGCATCGTCACCGGAGCTCATCTCGATCGCGCGCCACCCTTTGCTCTTTCATCTATCTCGCCACATCACCGAGTGAACTGGTCGGACGCCCAAACAGAAATTAGTCAACAAGCACAAACGCGATAGATACACGCACGATAGTAATAAACAAATGCACACCCCTGTTTACAAGAGCTCGCTATGGTCGAGCAAGACGGACACGCTCTTCCCGAAAGTCGCCCGATGGGGAAATTTCTCGTCCAATTTTCCCTTCCCTTTTACACATTCAACGCACACAAACGAGAGGCACCTGGGAACACTTCCGGTGCGTGCGGGTGGCGGTGTTGGGTCGCGACACGGTCCCAAAACATGCGCGCGGAGTGGAAGAGCGGGCGGAACCACAAGCACGCCACACCGACTAATATCGACTCGAACTTTTTCTCTTCCACACACGTAGTACGTCCACGACGACACGCAAGCACAGAGAGAGAGCATTGGCCAGAAAATACGCTTGCTATTCATTCCCGCTGCTGTCCCCACAACGCGGAGCTAGCTGAAAGAGTGAGCGCGCTGGCTGCCTACCTAAACGGCAATATAAAAACTAAATGCTCGCTGCGCCCGAGGAGCGAACACAAGAGCCGCCGCTAATGCTCGCGACCGAAGACAGCAGCAACTCCAGCAGCGCGTCGTCATTTCTCCGCTTCCTCCAACTACCATGGGTACTCCTCACTCACACACAGAGAAAGCTACGTAGCTAGCGAGGGAACGCTACCTGCGTACCCGACAGTCAATTCCTCAATTCTGCCATCATATGATGCAAGCACGCGTGGCGGAACAAGGCCGCTGCGGCCTAGCTTACCTCCGTGGTGTCTTTTCGCGCAGCGCAATTAACAGAGGCAAAAAGCTATAAGCTTTTTCAAACGTAAAAATCGCAACAATGCTCAAAAACATGGTAGCCCATACGCCTTCAGGCAAGCATATTCATCCCCAGACGCGTTTCGCAGCTGGCCGGGCCGACGTGCCAGTTGATTCACTAGCCTCGTGAAGTCCCTACTTTGCAGACACAACAATCGTATTCGCTACGCGCTCGTACTGGACTATCACATCAACAAAGTTGAGCAAAGCAAAACATAGGTTGAAACTAGGTTTTGTTTCGTCTGCCAGTAGAGGCACGTTATAGTATAGCAAGCCAACAAACTGTGTACTCGTGCAAAAAATGCAACACATTCACAAAACCGGCGATGTTAGTTGTAATGCTGCACCTCTCCTACATATCACCGCATACATATTTAACACATGACTCCGATCCGACCTCGTCCCGTCCCGACAGAGCGAGCAACCAAAAACAAGGTAATGGAATGTAGACTCGCACATTGAAAAGAACGACGTCAAAGCCAAATCGAATTCGACTCGCGAATCAAATCAAATTGCAATTTTAGCCAACTTGCCTCTGTCTCTTGCTGATGCTCACTCGCGCGACGGAACGGAGACCGAATCGACACTGACTCAGCGACTGTTCACTACGGCTCGCTACTCTCACTTTATTCACTCGTAAACTAGCCGCCTCCTTCAATGTGTCCTCCCTTTCAATTTCTCATTTCCTCTCTCTTCTCTCAGCCATTTATCTCGAATGGCTCGCCATCGCCCATCTGAAAGGACCTTCAGAAAAGCGAGCATAATAATACGTCGTGTGTAACAAAACGTGCGCGACGCCACACACAAAATCCGAAAGCAATATCGATGCGCCGCGTCGCCGGACAAGAGCGAGCGACGAACGACAACACGCATTGCATTCCCTGGTATAAAACCACCAAATTTTCAGCACAACAAACGCATAAAACGTTGCTCGCTGGTCATCAGTTCAGACTCGCGCGTACACGCTAATCACTCAACCACAACACGAGACGACGAGCAATGACCGAAGAAACGAGACGTTTTATTCGTTAACACACAATTCGGAAAAGCACGCACCCGAGCCAAACAATGCAACATATCTACCCCGCACTTTCAGCTAGTTCTTCAAGTTCCCCAATAATTATAATAATATCAAAATGAGGACAACATTGAAAGAACTCAAGAAGGCTCGATCGATATCTACGACACCTGACCTGACCTCCCCTTGCAGACCGCTCCTCGCTATGACAAACAAGCCCTCCTTTCTCGCACATAGCTTAACACAGCAAGAAGCAAACCGGATACCAAGCGTGCCGATCGATACCTCGCCGCAACAACAACCTTGCTCGCCTAATCTTGTAGCCGTCCCCATCGAACGAGACACACAGACGCATTCGAGTATAAAAAGAGGTGCCCCAGCAGCAGCTCAACAACAGCGCAATCGCCAAGACGGGAAGGCGCAAGGCAAAATTACGAACGGAAACAAATCGACAGCAAATTTTTTTCCATGTTTTGCAAGTTGTCAGCTCGGGGTCCCGCCGCCCGCTTGGGTTAATTCAATTTCCACACATACATTTTCCGGAATGCAAAAAGCACGCTTTTCGCGTGACGGACGACAGAGGGTGGTTCGAAAAACGAACCGAGCGTCAAACCAGCGTGCCGCAAATGACGTCCGGGATTGGCAGTTTTGGCGTCCCACGTTAGTCTAAAGGCACGCGGCGAGTGCAAGGGCGCAAGTTTGCACGACGCAAAATCAATAACACGCTCGTTCAAACTTCACTTCGACATCCTTCCACTTTTCTAGCACACACAATGCCGTCTACAAGTCCAGCGTATGGTGCGTACAACGAACGACACGGCGCAAATAGCAAATCCTGCTGGCCTTATCACTAGTTAGTCATCAGACGTGCGTTGGCAGTAAGGCCACAAGACGCGCACACAAATCCTTAGACAACGAAAACGCGGCATGAATAAGCACGTAGCGGCTTTCCGAAAATGCAGGAGAAACTTCCTCAATTTCCTCACTGGTGGCTACGCGCCTGTATCCCATAAACTATAACATGCAGAAAAGATATGCAGCGAAGGTAGCTACTCTTTCCCTCGTTTCTCTAGGCAAAAACGCTAAACTGCGCACACGGTTAACGTCAACGTAGCGTCAGTCACACACGACGAATTCGGTAAGATTGTCTGTTCTCCTTATGCTAAATCCGAGGAGAGACCATCATAGACATCAGTTACGCAAGCCCGCATCTAGTAGTCCAGTAGAACGAGCGTCTCGAGACGAATAAAAAGCCATCTGCACGCGGCGATTCGAACAGACGGCAAACTTCCAACTCACTGTTTAACAAAGCTCAGCATTCAACTCAATCGACATCACATCAGGTTTTCGCCCGAAACAGCCCGCTAAAGCCAACACTCGTTTTCGCCCGAAACAGCCGCCTAGCGTCAGTCAGGCTCGCGGAGATCTGTTCTACTACTGTCCAGCCAGCAACTAATCAGTCAGTGAAACTGCATAGCTTCCATCCATCCAAACTTCATCAAGAAGCACCACCATCTCATCAGCGACTGCGATGACCAACAGCAGCGCACGTCCCTTTCCGACCGAACGCGCCATTTATAACGAAGCTCATTTCGCCCACTCGCTCGTCAAGGCAAAGTCAAGTAGTGTAAAATTAGCAAAAAAAGCGTCGCGAAACGAAGGAAGCTGCCTCCCCTCGCCTGTCAGCACCAGACAAATTACCCTTAGTTAAGTATACGTGAACAATCAGCAGCAGCTCAGTCTCAACGCAGTGTTGGCTCATGTTCATGCATCAACTACCGTGCAGCTCGATCAATCAGTGCACACATTTACGAAAAAAGAACGTTGAAAAACTTACCCAAGCAACGATATGCCTTCACCCAGAAACTCCACTTGCACGGCGACCCCGAAAGGCTGCACCAGTTGGCAATGCGGAAGTCATGACTAGCCTCGACAATGTTGGTCACGTCCAGATCCGGATATACCTGATCATCGCAAAGAACAACGTGAGATTAATAGGTAAAACACAATTGACTAAAATAGCGACCTAGCGTCTATCATACAAAAACTCAAATTCAATCATATGCCGGTCAAAACTCACTTCGCTTGCTACGCGCCCCGAACCCCGCTCATCTGCTCCCTACTGTCAGTCAAGTCAAACACTTTTCCGCTCTACTGATTCTCAGAGGAAACGTTAGTGGGAAAATGGAAACAGCAGACATGCACGAATTGGTGGTAGAAAATCTGCCCACATTGTCGTGTTCGAAAGAAAAATCGGCAGTAAAAACGCCTAGATTATCGTTCTCGTGCTTCCCCTCCGAATCGCATTCCCTTCTAGACATCACTCTAACGACGAACGTCAATGTACAGAAAACGACGAAATGTAATGTAGGGACTATCTGCAGAGCAGAAAGTGCACCATGCGCGTGCGACACTTTCTTCCTATCCATCGAATGACGACATAAATTCACGCATGTACCCGCGGAAGTATGCGTCAGCGCTGCTCCATCTATCACAACTCGCTCGTCCCTCAGTTGGTGTTTACGTCAGTCAACGCTGCTTTTTCCACAACAGCGAATCACCAACGACCAACGTTCCCGCGACCGCCATCCCCGTGACGTGTCTGTCAAGTACTGAACGTTTCGACGCAATGCTCCCCGCTGGGCGAGAACTTCTTGACACAATCACACAAGTACAATACAAGTAGCCTCAATACGTTAACTTTCAGATTCGCGACTCTACGATCAGCGCCGTGTCGAAAACTACCATGGGGCTGCCGCAGCAGAAACACTAGTTTCGTGGAAACTAATCCTACTTACTCACAGCAGACATGCTGAAGAACACCTCTAATGGTATTAGACTACACGCATATTTCTGAAACATGTTTATCATAAAAAAGCGCGGGTGACATGTCTCGCAGCCCTAATGCAGGCACACTACGTCTCGAGCGCGCATTGTACGAATAATGCATGCGTAAAATTGAAGAAATGGCGCTAACTGTTCTCTCAACAGACCGAAGTCGTTGATCAGAAAATGCACACACATTTTCAATTGCTGCACCCCCAAATAGTCATACGAGTATGTAGACCGTAAGAAAATGAAATAAAAATAACGCAAATGACTCACAAAAAGACTGAAACAAATTACGTACAAAGAGATATACACATCGCTAAAGAAAACGTACCTTCCGGCAATACTTCAAAATATCCAGCTTTCCGCCGAGACACTGTGCATGCGGGTCTTTGTCGGTAACCCACGACCCGTTTTTATGCACAAACTGGTTAAGATGACCGCAATGGAAAGCAACATGCGGCACAAACTGTTGCGGTGTTATGACTATCTCTACTTTCTGCTCTTGACCGCCGATAAGCGACGCTGCGAGGACCTGAAACAAAAAGGATTAATCATTAGATACATATAGTACGTACGTATCTTGTGTCCAGATAAGGCAAAACTTACGTCGACATATCCCCTGGCCAGCTGAATAAACACGAGCAAAAACAAGTTGGAAAACGACTTCATTCTTCTGTATTCAAAGCATGAAAGTCGACTTCTTAAAGGCTGCAGCACAGCCTAAATAGAAAATAGAGGTCACGATAGGCTATCGAATGGGAGACGAGGCAAAGTAAACTGGGTGTCAGTCCACGGAAAACGTCATGAAATCAAAAAAACTACAATCCAAGTTTCTGGTAGCAGTCTGGGTCGACGAGTCCAAAAACCGGACTACTATGGGAGTAGTCTGGTGAACTCTGTACTGGTGGCCTCGACTACCGCACTGGTA
>JAQGBB010002100.1:0-11633 GCA_034691745.1 Prismatolaimus dolichurus | reverse complement strand
TACACGACTGCGTAGACAAAGTATTACTTGCGCAGTTTGTTTTACAAATTTTGGTAAACCTACTTGACTCTTTAAGCAGATCGTAGTTGTCGCCGCCGAGACGACGGAGCTGGTCGAGCTCGACGCTCGAGCGCGCCTCGAACCACGCCGAGTCGTCGTGTTCTATGTTGCTCGTCACGCGCGTTCTACGGCCGAGGTTCTCAACGACGAACGTTCTCAGCTCGTCCGTCCTCACCCTGACGCCGACGTGGTGCACGCAGACCGAGCCATATGGCATCCAGAGTTGCGTACACTGGTAGTGAGTTACGAGCTCGCCGTAGGTGGGTATACCAAGTAAGACGAATGGAAGAAAGCCTAGTGAGACGCGAGTCATCGTGCAGGCTGTTTGCGTGTGAGAAGAGCGCAGCTCAACTGCAAGGTGCGACCGCGTAGAAAGCTAAGCGTTTGAAGCTGTACTAATGGATAGCGGTATTTTCTTATCTTCATTGAACGCACGTCTTTTTAAGCCCACGTCAGTGTGCTTATTGCGGTGAGGCTTGCGTCAGTGCGTGTGTTAGTTCGTTCGTGCGTATTCACTGTAACTTTAGAAATAAGCATGCTAGCGAGCTGAATTTTTTTGAAGAGACCTTGGGATAAATGTAGATTCAAGATCGATGATGGGCCTATTACGACAGTTCGTGAATGCCGCTCCAATAGGCTCACTCAAACGTAAAAATAACGTGTTTTGCGCATAATTCAAGAACACCTCAACGGATTTGAATAAAAATTTTGGTATGCATACTCCGCACATGGTAGGCTTCAAAATACATGTGTTGTCATCAATGGTTTTTGTCGTAAGAATTTTAGGTCCGTTAACAAACGCTTTGTGAATTTGTTTTGCGCATAACTCCCGAACACGTGAACAGATTTGGTAGGTGTTCACTCTCCACATGACGAGCTTTAACGTTTTATGGTCATTGATGTTTTTCAATTTGAAATCGATGGTTGGTGTTACGTAGCGTCGAATCAAAGATCACACGTTCGGATCCCCTTTCTCTACATACCTTCTTGCTTTTTTTCTGGTGTTCTGTTGAACTGAAAAGCATCAAATTAAAAGTCCTCAAGTAAATCGGTACCACCGAAAAAGCATCCTGCATTAAGGCAAAGAAGACAGGGGCACAACAGGACTGGTCTCGTTCCATAAGACTACCGTCCGTCACTCGGCCAGTACTAGACCTAAAATATGCATTCTTCTGAGCTTGCAGCCAGCACTGGCTAGCATGCGTAAGCTATCGGTATTTGAGCTCTGCGCACGGTTCAACCACGTGATTGACTGGTACAACAGTTGGCACATCTCGGACGGGTTTTCTCTCGCCTACACGGCAGCTCTGCTGCGACAATGCCAAAACTCGAGGACGTCAAGCGGCAGCGTCCGCTTGTTCGCGATCGATTGTGTTGCGGGAAAGTCTCATTCGTACCAAAGGTGCGAAAATGCCACCGCCGACGGCCTATAGCGTACCGTTGATGACGATGAGGACAGCTTCTGCTCCGGTGACGTGCATGCTCACCGCATAGGGGCCGTGCAAAAAGCACATGCTCGAAAAAATAGCATTTTTGGACTCCCACCCCCTCGGGCTCTTTTTTACGTGTAAGAGATAGGCTATGTTTAACATATAACGTGCTCTTTTCGTCCACCCCTCCACCGCGCACGTGCTTTTTGCACGACCCCATACGCCCACCTATTGTAGACCACAAGCGCGCTGGAAATGCCATCTCACCCGCCGATGTCGTAGAGTTTGTTGCTGGGCACGGTGACCGAGTGGTTGCTTCTAGCCCAATTCAACGACGCCACGGGTGCCCGCGAATTCGCCATTTCGTCGTAGCGCTCAACCTAGACACTTTGATCGCTGTAGGTGTCCGTGCCGCCAACGATGTAGACAAAGTCGCCGACGACGCCTAGAAATAGTGTTTTGAAGAAAAGTGAAAATAAATCATGCAAAGAAGACTTTGCGCAATTCTGACAGGAGAGAAAAAGAATAGGAAATTATTTGGAATTGAAATACATGGTAACTAAAAATTTCCATGTTTCCTTTAGTTTGCGACGAAGAATTATCGTTTTCACTCGATTTTCCAAAGTTTTTCAAAATTTTAGCACTGACGCGCAAATGAATTTGAAATGTTTTTTTTTCTTGTTTTTTGTTTGTGTTGCTCGCGTTAGAAAAATAAAAATTTCGGGAAAGCCAAAATGACAACTAAAAATTAAAATTACGGGAGTGACAGAGGAAAATTAACAAGAAAATGAAAATTAGAGGCTAGCAGAAGCGACAAAAGATTGTAGCTAAGTGCGAAAGTACAGAGCCAGAGCATTTTTATGAAACGTTTGACGTGGCGTGAATTTTGCTTGACCCAGTGAAGTCACACGGTCGACCACTACTTGGCCGTGTTCCCAGAGAATAGCAAAGAACATGGGACTACTTTCACTTTTATCGGCGGTAAAATTTTTTCTCATATACGTTCAAGCACGCTCTATCAAGGCGTAAAATTAAAAAATGCAAAATTTTTACAACGGCTTGACAGCAATCGCTGTCTCGACTCTTCTATTGCCACATTACTTCCGTGGTCTGTTTCTATAAATACAATGCGGCCGATCTGTGGTGCTTTTTCGGGCCTTAATATTATGCATTGATAGGGTTCACGTTCCGGTGGAAGCTTTATTTTTCTCAGTGAAAGGTCAAATTTCCGTGGATTTCGACCGATTTCCATCGAGAAATGACTCAACCTCATTGTGCGTGTACACATAGTTGTTTATTGCTAATAGCCTTCCCACAGCGACCACCACCTTTCATTTACCAAATCATGATACTGGCTTTCAAGTTGCCACTCATAATCGCTCTATAAACGCATAGTTCCATTGAATATAAAGTTTTGGCCGACTTGGATTTTGAAAGCCAAAATTAAAAAAACACCGTGCAACATCTTGGTGTAAAGCACCAAAAAATCCGTGGAATTTTCGGTGGAAAACCGATCCACCGAACGATATCCCGAAATGTAGGCTAGTTACCCCGTGTGTATGTACTCCCGTATGTATACGATAGGCTCAGTTAGTATTCAGAAATGTCAGCTTTGCCGGTTTAGATGTGCAGAAAATATGGCTGCACACACGTCTATTCTTGAGGATCTTTCAGAAAATTAAAAGTTTACAATTTTCGATGACATGTTTTATCGATGACTGCTTCATGAAAGGCACTGCACACAACCCATGCACTTTCACGCATTGTTGTGACAGGGTCACGTACAAGATACACGTAGCACGAGTGTTCCACCGTTCCACGATATCCACGTACAGGGGGTCATCCATATTCTACGTAGAATGACAGGGGGTGAGGGGGGTAGGGTGAAATTCTACGTTATGTGGACTCGGTGTTTTCACTTTTTCGGTGGACATCCACGGTTTCCACAGAAATGTCCACCGTCCACCAAAAAATTTTGTGTCTACCGAATGCCGATCCCTAAATCTAAACATACGCAAGTTGAAAAGGTGTAAACGCGCACATCTCGAATTCTCTGCAGCGGCAGGCGCTTTACGACACCAGAGGCAAACACCATTTTCAGATAGTTTCACTCATCTGCTGGAGATACTTTTACGAGTCACGACATCTTGGGTTGTGCCACATGCAGTATTTTAGCAAGACGACCCATTAGGCAGTCTCACAGTAAACCACCGTACGGATAGATGGATAGCGGTCGGTCATGGTCTGAAGAGCAATCTGATGCCAAAAGCTGCCCACAAATCCAGTTGTCGACGCAAAAGCGAACTTGTACTCGGCGCCGTGCTCTTCGGTGCATCGGCGTTGCACGCTCGCACAGAACTCTTGCGCCGTCGCAAGGGTCCAATTTCCTCTCACGATCAGCGGATGGAAGTTTGTTATGTATCCACGTAGGCGAACGCCGTTCGACTGCACTTCCGCTGCGCAGACACCCCGATCGTTCCTCGCGAGACAGCGGTCGGCGCCACTCGTCATACGCTTATCGCTCGCCCACTGCCAGCTTCCGCGCCGCTGCACGGCGCAAAACAACCACGGATCTGCAAATATCGGGTGATTGAAAACGCTGCTCAGATCGCCAGTTTATAGTGGAAATAAACCGTTCACCCGCGTCCTCGCTGGCGATTATCGGGAGCAGAAGCAAGCCGCAGAATATCAGAGCTGGCAATCCGTGCATTTTCGAGATTCACGCGACCGAATTCTGGTGCGCTATTGCAAAACTGAGAAGCAGCGCGCAAATGTCTTTAAGCCGTTTTCCTCTGTCTGCAGATGTTTCAGCAGGGATCTTATTGACATCGTTTCGCGTTTGCTTTTAGAAAGGCGCCGCCGGGGGTAAATGCTTCTTGATGTTGGGCGCTTTTAGAAGTGAGTCTCCGTTCACAATGCTTTTGTGTTAATTGAATATGACACATAAAAGCTAGCGACGAATTCCCCAACTTGTTCCTGAATAGCTTCTTACAAACTCTTTCACCAAGAAACGCCAACAGCGCCGAGAGCAGAGGCCAAAAAGAGGCCGCAATGTTTCGAGAGTAGATTAGGCCAAGAGTATTTTCTTTTCATTCCGCGACCCCCGGAAAAATGCACGTTTTCCTTCCGGAAATTTTTCGAAAAATCATTTTTAACTGCCGGAAGCGAATAGCGACGAGCTGAAAAAGATCAAAAAATTTATAAGTCGATTTTTTTAAGCTAATCAGTTACTGTGGCAATGTAACTTACCGAAAAGAGCTCCTCCACGTGGCACTCGCTGAGCCAATGGATCTTCGCGGCCTTGAGTGACGGATGCGCCTCGAAGAACTGCTCGGGACGCGTCGACGAGCCGGCGCCCAGCTCGGACCGTCGGGGTGACAAGCGCCTTCAGCTTCGTCAGATCGGCGAAGCTCGCACCCCCGGTGAACGGAGCAGAGATAGAGCTCCTCTAAGTTCGGGCAGCTTTGACCAATCACGGAGTGCGCCTCCGCCGAGAGGTCGCGGTTGCCGTCGACGAAGAGTTCCCGAAGGGCGACGCCGATGCGGCCGGCCGTCGCGATAACGTTGGTGGGCTGTACCTCTGCGACGACGCTCTTCCTCGCTCTTCGACTTCGGCTCGAAGTTCGTTCAAAATGCAATGAGATGGCGCTCCGACTTCCAGAGTTCGCGGAGTCGCTTGCCAATTTCACAACAAGAATGATGAGAACACGGCATAATTTTAGCGTCACCATCTTTAAATTCACTGATGCACTGTGCATGTCAAGGGCTTAGTTGCGATGTTTGTTTCGACGGATACCAAGCTAATTTCGGTTACACTAGCTAATTGAGCAAGGTGTGGTCATGCTTCGTCTCAAAGCTACTTTATTCCAGACGATTTTCTGGAGACTCGGCGAAATTTCACACCGGGAGAAGCCAAAAATAACATTTATAGTTGTGTGGATGGGAGAAAAGATATCCGAAATGTTTCATGAGTATTAGCCAAACGCTAGGTCGCGAAACAGCGTTGAACGCTAATTCCTACAAGTCTGAATGGTCTGTCAAGCACTGACGTACCCAAAGCAAACGAGCTCTCCGCGAAGGCTATCTTTGTGTGTCAAGTGCGAGAAGACATTGGAGAGGCAAGGTGAGTCTAAGAAGCTACTATTCGTGTCTGACTGTTCAACTGGAAGAGACATCTTTGAGTTCGTAGTCTGAGTTGAATTAAAAAGCTACTCGGTGATATCGTACTCGTAAAACAACGTGAACAGAGCAGACTTTCTTGCAAGGTTGAAATGATGAGAGAAAAGGCGGGAAGAGGCGGCGGGTAATTTGCTATAAGTAGTGAACTATGCTAATTTCAACGGTCACGATGATAGACTGAAATCAGCGTGAAAAAGCCACACCAAAGACGAAAGTTCAAGATTGCACATGCATAGTTCCCACGAGGCGCAAAAGACTGAATGTTCTGAAATTTCTACATATTTGCTTCTGAAACATAGGATTTTGAGAATGCTTTACACTAAATATTTGCGTATTTGAGTAGTGAATTATTGAGGTGTGAGGCACAATTAAATTTTCTTTGTTTTAATTGCACTTTTTAAATTGATCGTACCGTACTTTTCCACCTTCAGCCCCCGAGGGGAATAACTTGATTTTTGCCATTTTTTGACAGAAAATATTTCTCAAATTTTCCCATCGTGCCACTGATAGCCTCCGAGGGCAGAAAATGACACTACAAGCCTTTACTTGCACTGCAACATTGCAACTGACATATCACGTAAATATAAATACATGTAAATATGGAAATAACGGAGGGCAACCGTCTCTGGATGTGACTGAAGCAGTTGCATCCTAGCCCCACGGCTAGGCAGCCGATAAGGCTATACGACATTGTTCGAGCAACCTCACTTTGGTGTGCTTGTGAGCCCATAAAAGCAATAATCGCTGAGAAGAAAAATTGCATTCGTATGACTGGCGCAAGAACTATTTTCCAAATTATGCCCCAGTGCCATTTATAGCTTCGGGGGAGTATTGAAAGGAACTAAAAGTGGAAAAGTACGGTAAAGGGTGAAAATAAGTGCTCGCTTTATGATGGAAACTGCAGTTCCTTTCGCTATATGTCGCTAGCTAGTGAGTAGAAAAAGCCGCAGATGTTCGCATAATTTTACCAGCTAATTTGAGATATAATCTAGCTACAAAATATTGCAAAATAAAGGCACAGCTTGAATATCTAGAGTTTAGAGCTTAACCGACGTCGTTTTGGCGTTTTATGCGGCGATCGGAAGACAGTTGAAAATGTACGTGTAGATGCCCCAAACGCCTTCCCATTTCCGCCAAATTTTGACGTATCTGAAAATGTTATAAACAAAAACCGCCGTCATTAGGCTTGTTTCAACGGCCTCCTGCCAACCAACTGACTTTCGTTCCTCGAAGGCTTTGTCGCCTTTGAAGAGTTTGTAGGCGCCACGTTCGAAGAAGAAGTCGCCGCTGCCGTTGATCTCTTCGCATTTTATCTCAATCTTCGTAACGCCGGTTTCCTCTTTCAAGGCTTTCCAATAGTTACCCGCAGCTAAAAGATGTCTTATTAGCAGCACGGTCACTCGAAAGACTGCAGACAAACATAGGTGACGTCACGTGTGTAGGCAAGTGGCGTCATCGCATGTGTGTCAGATTCAGACAGTGTTTATTATTTTTAAAATTTTCTCAGCTTTAAGTATTTTTACATTAACGACAATTTTTCTGATTTTAGCAGAGCTGTGAGACAAGCTGACAAATTTTTCTTATGTGTCGTGTGAGGGCGAAATTCGTGAAGTAGTTCTAGTTCAGAAAACACGTAATTTTTGTGCAGGAATTCGACGACCAAACTCCTTGTCGAATGTTCGACGTAAACGTCTGTAATATCTGTAGCGGCTGACCTTCGCGCCCTTTGATCGTCGGCTTTCCAGGCGGCATGATCACACAATTTGGACCGTAAATCTGGCTCGTAATTCCCCAGTCGCCCTTCTGATAGCCAGCCATCAACGCGCCGTAACATTTCCCAATCTCTTGCTTGATGTTATCTGCGAATGAGATAATTAGCTGACCTCTTATTCAAACAATTTAGCACGTCCTACCAAGCACAACTTTTTGCGTTGCAGAAACTGCTGCTGCCATCCTTTGTCCTCGTGCACAATCGAAATGCGAGAAAGAGTGAAATCTGTTGGGCTCTTCCGACGCGGCGTATTTTTTTAGAGCAGCCGTTTGCTTTCCTCAAACTTTGTGTAAGCTCAGCTGATACAAACCTGATGAATGCGATGGCGCTGCGTCGCTACATACATTCGTCTCGAGAGTGAGAGCTTTACGAGGTCTTAAAGTAGGCTGGAGGAATCCAGAAGCTGCTTGCGTAAGTATTTAGCTTTCCTTCTCCAATGTGCAGCACATATGCTCGAAGTGAAGCGATTTTTTGTTGATATACAATCTGCCAGCCCGCGTTTCTGGTTGTGTGATTTATTAGCTGAACAGCCTAAAGCTAGCTTTTATTAGTTGGGTGCACGACAATTGCAGGGATCGAATAAAACAGCTATAGCCGTGTGTGGTTTATTCGATTGAGCTCGAAGCAATGACCGGAAATTTCATAAGAATGTTCGCCAAAGTTACGTAATATGACATGCTGGGAGAGACCATGTAACTTCGTACTAGTCCGTTTATTATCGGTTCAAAGTCAGTGATAGGAGAGTTTTGCGAGTGCCAGACGCTAGCCATATCTGCCTATCATAAAAGTATCAGCAATGTGATGATAATGACGTGCACGTAAGCGTCACGGAAAAAGTGAACTTTCAGACGTCAGTTTCTTCGGGCAGGAGACCTAAACACGTGCTTCAGGCGTGACACCATGTGTGCATGACTCCAAGCATACTATACGTACGAGCATGGCGTCACGTACACACGTTAGCAATGGTTCAATAACGTCTTGTTGTGGGTTACGTGACTCGAAGTGAAATTTCGTTTTTCGCGCCAAGCCGGAGCGTCGTCATGCATGCAAACTCCCCTTCGAGATTAGTTCCATCGAGCTTACAACATGAAGCTTACTTTGACGGAAACCACCACTTATAATTTTCGTACAACATTTGCTCGGCGCTTTTCGGTCGACCCTGATCTTTCGATGCTCTCTTCGTCGCCGACTTCTCTCGCTGTGGTCGCGGAGTGACCAGCGAATTATCGAACGATGACGTCGAAGACGAAGCGCTATTTGTCGAGCTTGCATCTGTTGCCTGACCGGCTGCCGAGCTGAACGAAGTATTCGCTTGCTGTGGTTTTTCCTGATCAAACGACATCGTGCTCGAGTTTCTCGACGACGATAAATCGATGATTTCCGACGCCGAATCGGGATCTCTGCCAACGATGATCTGGTCGAGCTCAGTTTCCAAGTTTCGTTCATCTTTTCCACCGCCAACGGTGATTTGATCGAACTCGTCTTCCCAGGTTCGCTCATCTTTTCCACATATTACTTTCCTTAAAAAATTAGCTGCTAGTAGAGTTACGGCGGCTTATTGTCGACTTTAGCATACCATGCAAACTGGGGCATACTGTTGAACCGATTCTTCGCGGACATATCACGTCGAGGCATGTTTGCACTGAACGCGTGAACTCTCACGTGCAAAAAAATTATAAAGTGCTTAGTTCGAGAAGTCTGCGATATGTTTAAGCTAAGTCGAACAATAGAGTTTCCAGAAGCTTTCAAAAAATCTCGACGAAATCGAATGCATTTGGACCATAGTATTAAATTATGCATAAAGTCTTCCCTCTTCATTGAATGGTGTTCTTGGCAACCCCAAAACAATTTGCTAGCAACGTCAGCACTTCTAGCAAGCGTTTAGACCAGAACTACTAGCATATTAACCAACTTGTCGAACGTTTTCGTAAAACTGTTGAGCCTATAAGCCGTATTGCACAATTAGCACTGGTGGCCAATGATTGACCCAAGTACTATGTTTATACTGTTGAACTTTTGCTACTCAGGCCAATATAGCAACATCATTGAAATCACACAATTTTTCTGTAGTCTATAAAGTCAAACTTTATTGAATTATATGTCAAAAACTTCAGCGTACTAATTTTATTAGCTTAAATTTATCGGGTTCAACGGGTGTCAGTTCGTACTACCATCTAAAAGGCTGCGTGCAGCTTTGGCATACTCGTGTAAATTTCAAGTGTCGATAAAACCCACGGAATTATATCACGTCTTGGCACACAAGACGGAACTACTCACCGATTCACTGTGCGAAAAGTACTCGAATGGTCATCAGAGAAACGCCGTTGCTTTTACTTGGCTTTTCGTGTTAGAAGACAAAGGCCGTGTCGCTTTCAGTGTGGCTTGCAGCTTTCCTCTTGGCGTTTTGTATGTGCAAGCGCAGGGTCTAAATTAAGGCCCTCCTTTGCTCTCGAGGGTACACTTTCAAACTTTCAAGTTGGTTACAACACTTATTAGGAAAACGTTTGACGCAAGGGAATTGAGAAAAGGATGTGTTTGACAATCCGACGACTGAGATGAGCAATTGTGACTGCATTTGTTATCTTGCTTCTTCCAAAATTTTCTGTTCCAAACTTTGCCAGGTTTAGTAAGCATCGCAAACTACTATGAGCCTGCAGCGGGCGATGCAAGCTACCCTCTGGCAAACGAAAACTAAATTTGCAATAATTCTTGCGTTGAAACTAGTGCAAAACTGACCAATTTATTTATCGAATTTATCCAACTGGTGTGAGTTTAGGCTGGTTTGGACCAAAATAGGAGAGCAAAACCAAATTTTTGTAAACATGGACTCCTTGTAGCAAATTGAGCCCCATTTGGAGACCAGGTCAGATTGGGGCAAACTGTGGGGTCCACGGAAGTCCTCTGGACTCTATAGGGTATATGGGGCAAAAGTGTATCCCCCATCGACCATCCCTATATTTTATGCCCTTTTTTCTTAACACTTTTGCTCACTGATACGTGTCGGCCATGCTTTATTCCAGATTCGCTTTGACAACTTATTATGCATAACAATGGTCTGTGAAAGTATTTGTAAACATGCTATAGTCTGTCGGCGGATTCGGATTATAGCTTGAAAATAGAAAGAAAAGATTTGTTGGGAGAAAGTAGTAATAGTGAATGTTTCGGAGCATTCCGGAGCGGGAGCGCTCCGGAGTTTTGGCTTTTTGGCCGGAACGGAGCGATTTGCGCTCCGGGGTACCCGGAACGAAACGAGAAAAAGTCGGGGTCCCGGAGCGAGGGGAAAAAATGCCCGGAGCAATTTCAGCAGCTGAAACCGGGAAATCATTCACTTTTGAGCACTGGAAACAGATGAACTTTTGAACTCAGAGAAAGCGGCGATTCAAGTTTGATGCGCAAAGTCTGCTATCAACATTTTCGAACGCTTTGCTTCTTGCTTTTAGAAACTTGCTGGAGTCTTTGATTCAATGATGTGCGTTGACGAGCACTCGTCAAGGTTGTACGATGCTATTTGCTGGGATTCAGTACGATGCTATACAAACAAGAATCCGATTTCGCCTGCCTTGCCTTGAAAATGCCAACATTAAAAAAACATCTGCCCGTGCGTCTACTAATAATTGCAACAGAACAGCAGAAAATTCGGCCGAAAATTGTTTCAACGTGTTACGCATCAGCTTGTTTCGTTTCAATTTTACTATAATTCTGGTCTTTTTCATTTATGTGGCCAAACGCTTTGCTTGTACCTCGAGCGCAAACGCATGGGTCCCTTTTGACTGAGGTATCAGAGGCGTTAGCTGAAGTAACCCTTAGAATTTCCCAGGAGTACGTTCTTTTGATGTCAGCAGACGTATGTCAGTTTTGAGCACATATTTAAGCAAAAGCATTCTAATTTCTTTTCTACTTAATCAGTCAATAGTGAACGACGGTCCTGTTGCGCTTGAGCAACCTCAACGCAAGAAAAGTTGTACCTAAACGAAGCCTAAGTTTCTCAGTCTGCACCGCGTTATAACCAATGCACGTCACGTTTACACTTGCACATAAATGCGGTTTCCGCTACAAAAGCGCTTTTATGAAGTTTGTTATTACCGTTTTTTCTCGCAAGCCAGTCGGTGTAGGTAGCGCTTTGACGCTGTGTTTAATGCAACGTCGCGCGAGCGAGAGAGAAATGAGCATTGCATTAAACACAGCGTCAAAGC
>JAQGBB010002099.1:0-11637 GCA_034691745.1 Prismatolaimus dolichurus | reverse complement strand
TTTACGCGGCAGGTTGTCTGCCACGTGCGCCCTCGGAAAACATGAGGAAAAGTTGAAAAAAGTGCGCCTTTTCGAGAAAAAAATTGATCTACAAGGCATCCTGGCGCGAACCCTGAGATCATAACCTAAAAATGATCGTTGCATACCTTTTGATAAGGCGATCGTTGATTCTTTTGTATCGACCGCGTGAAGCGTGCCTTCGTAGCGGATGTCCGAACGCGAAACGAGGCTGATCTTGCTGCCGATGTACGCAGCGGGTGTCATGAGCGCAGAGCTGGTCAGCATCATGACGAACGCGTGTGATACACAACAAATACACAAGCAGAGCGCAAACGACGGACGTCTAAGAATGCAAGTCCAGTCGAGGTCTAGAAGAGAAAACGAAACGGGAGACACGCCGACGCTGTGTCTGCAAGGAAAAACTACAAAACGATTTTCAAGCGAAGATCCAACAATGAACGATTCTTCGAGAAGGGCTTCAACAAAACTGGTTTCTTACCCTAGAAAATTTGGATACGCAACAAGCATGGACAGTTTCGCTATAAACACTAGCAAGTTATAAATCTGTGACCCAAAGTCTATCATTAAAAATATGCAGAATGAAGATGATGAATTTACCTACAGTAAGCAAAGAGATGAGTTTGCAGATCTAGCCAGCAGTTTAAATCATCAAATGTACAAATGTATGCAAATGCAAAAATTTAGATGGCCAAATTTGGCTTTTGAGACAATAAGAAGGCAATTTGAGACAACGATTGTGTTGTTTGCAGGGTACGACGTAACTGGTTGTTTCCATTCCGTCCTCTGGCTTATTTCCTCAGCTTTTACAATGATGACACCGGTTGCTGGCGAGGAACACATTGGATTTGCCTGTATTCTGTGTCACGAAGGCCGCAAAGAGTTCGGTACCGTTGAAGTTCTTCGTCAACACATATTTTCAAAACATTTCAAGCTGCAGCCGTTCCGCTGCGTTGAATGTGGCAAAGAGTTCGCGACCGCTGAAGCCGGAAGGAGTCACTGGATTGAACGGAAAGAACATGTACGCCTACTTCCCAGTTCTTAGTTTAGACGTTAATTCGCTAGCTATAGCGTTTTTAACTGGTTGCGTATTACGTATAGCATGTAATTAAAATCGACGATGCGTCAGGCGTGACGAACTATCGGCCGATGATGGCAAGCTTTGTCTTCGAGCTGTCGAAAGTGCAATCAGCCAACCGGAGTTCAGTCGCTGAGCATGTGGAACTTCTGCGTCAGGTTGGTTTGTGCGCTACTTTGAATGTCTTTCGCGATTACCTGCTTTATTCTAAACTGTGCGTATGCTGGTTTGTACAGTGCCTTTAGTTCACAAGGCTTATGCACGTTCGTATCACTGTAACATTTCACAGTTTTGCGACAATCACGCGCGATTACTGTGTGTACAAATAAATGCAGATTCAACCCAGAGCAAATTGATTTTTCCCACGTCAGTTTGTCCAAAATTGATTTTGAACAATTTTGGTTCAAAAACCCCAAGTTTTGCAACTATGCATCGGTATTTTATTTTAGTGAGATTTAAAAAATTTATCTGTATTTCTCGCGTTTGTGATTGCTGCTGGAAAGGTTTTTTGTCTCCGGTGTCAGGCCTAATTTGCAGGTTACCACCGCTGAGCTATCAGAGACACTAGTACTAGACTTTCGGTGGGTACTAGAGAGACGCGTAACAAGGTCGGATCGCGATGGAAATTTTTTGCTATTTTTCCGTCTTCGCGGCTCAGTTTCGCACGCACTTTCTACCCCTGAGGCCGTGGTTCCATCGGCCCTTACGCGCTTGCTATATTTTCCGTCGGCATGTACCATAAGCATGCTTGCACGGTGACGACAAGTCTGCAACTGGTGTCGTCTACGTTTTGCAGTGCAAAAATGGCAACGACATTCCTCCGTTGAAACTGAATCAGACGCGTCTACCTCCGACATCGATAAGCAGCGCGCCGCACTCGTCCACGTTAACAGTTGTCGACAACGAAATCGCACGCGTCGACGATGGCCAGCAAGGCGGGAGCAGAAGACGCCCGTCTCCGGTCATGTGTGCTGTTGTCGCCGCTGCAGAGACTCCGCCGAAGAAGACTCGTCGCATCGTCGAACCCGACTCGTTACCGTCGCTCACCATGGACAGTACGACGGAAACGAAGCGCACAGCGTCGTCTGCATGCACGTCCTCGATGGTGATGAGTGACGAGCAAATGCGCGGTCGTCGCTTCGACGATTGCAAGATGTGCCCGAAGCAGGCGATGCCGGCACTCACGAGTACGGATGACGCTCTGGCGCATGTTCTCTCGCACATTGAGAGTGCGCGCAAACGTCGCTTCGAATGCACCACTTGTGGCTACGATTGCGACGATGTGACGACGATCTCGGATCATGTTCGCGTGCGCGCGCATCATGTTGGTGTTGAAGATCGACTGACAGCGTTCTTGGACTTTTGCTTTCCGCGCGACGATAAAGACACTGGAAAGGACAGGAACGCGGCGGCGGTCGCTCAGAGCAGCAGTAGTGAAGAGGACTGCCTTATTGTGGATGTCGTCACGTCGAAGGAGCAGCAGCGCGATGTTAGGAGTGCGAGCACACAGAGCGACTGCGGGGTCGTGAAGACAGAGCAGGTTGGCGCTTGTGGCAGTCGGTCAGAGCAAGAGGCGAACGAAGGCTGCGACGAGCATGTAGGAGGAGCTGCAATTTTCGTACGTGACTTGATGACTTACGTATTCGTAATACCCGGATTTCTTACATACGCAAGCATTCATTATTATTCTGGTCTGCGTTACGTTGTATAATACGTAATACATCGTGAGTGTATTCAACACACGAAGGGCCTAGCATCCGCGTTGCCGAGGTTCCCCGGGAAGTTTTGTCAACCTTTCATATGCCCTTGCACGTACGTACTGTATGTTGTGAGCGCAAAGGTACGTAGAATATCTGCATCACGTTTGTCTCTTTTATGTGCTTTGTTTATCCGGTATTAACGTACAGTTCGGCAGGCGCTACCGCAGTAAGAAGTAGTAACAGTAAGCATTACGCATGTCGTTACATGCTTGGGCATAAGTTAAACAGTGTACATAATTTTATGTTTGTCACTAAGACCATAGTCCCTATGCGTTTAGTTGTGTTGTAGGAGCTGCACGCTGTTGACAACAGCGATTCAGTGTCAGGAGCAAGCTCACCGCCTCTTGATCCCACGGCAGAGAAGCAGCAGCGGGTAGCCACTGCTGCGCCAGTCGTTGCGGTCATTGCTGAAGCTTTTTGCAGCGGTTGCAATGAGCTGTTCCAAGGAGAAGAAGCAGTTGCGTGCGAACGCGATGGATGCGATCGAGAGTACGTGTCATAGTACTGTATTTATACTTGCAATAAATGCAAACGTTTATGCTCGTATGGCCCTGCAGCAAGTACAACCCGATTGCGTGTATTGTATTGTGGCGATGGCATTGTCATTAATTTGCTTTGTTTCTCTCTCCAGATGATGGTGGATGGCACGTTTTACATTTCTCTTAATTTTAGGTTCCACTTCACGGAAAGCCGAAATTGCACCGATCCGTTCATCCCGTTAGACGCGGAGGAGCTCGATGACTTCGAAGGCTTCGTGTGCCGACACTGTTTGCTCAATCAGTGAGAGAGAGCACCAACTGCAGCCAATTTCTCGCGCTGGTTCTGCGTGCGTACTAGTAGCAATTTACTACCGTACGCGGTGGGCGACCTATATACGCTGATATTTGGCAGCGACGCAACGTGTGCAGAGTGCCACCGCTCTTTTATTTTTGTACGATAGTGTCTGAGTTAAATGTTTGTGGCTTTTCTGTCTGTCATTTCTGCTTTAAATTTTTCAATATTTATTCGTCTTTTTAGTTTAGTCGTTGCGACTCTGCATCTGTTTTTTCTCTTGTTCGGACTGTATTTGTGACTTGTGTTCGCTGTGTCGGCCAGGTGGTATAATGCCAAAATTGAGTCTCAGGTGTTCGCACTGCTGTGCTGCCAGAGGTGCCGTAGAACGTACAATAAATGCGCGGGGAGGCCGTGCTCACAATATGTATTTGTGTAACGGGTGAATTCGAGGTTGTGAAGTCCCTATTCCGTATGCATGTGCTCGCTTGGGACTCTGTCGTAGTGACTGCTAAGCAGTTACTCTTTGTGCTTAGTACACAGGACCTGTAGGTTTTTCCGTCCGTCTTAAATCAATTGTACACACTACGTAGCATTGGAAATGTACTTACCGGACTTGTGAGTGGAAGTCTGCGACTCCTGGTGTTCTGCGAGCTTTTTAGCCCAAAGCCCGTGCTAGTGCGCGGATCCGAACCCTCAGTAACCTGCTCGCTAATTTAAATGTAGTTGTTTGATGTTGTGAGTGATTTTTTGTGTTTTCCGGATCATTAGCGCGTCTAGTTGCAGTATCGAGTGCTTGCTACACACATATTCGTGTGTGGTATATGCGGCGTGGCAGGGGCGACGCTAAGGGACTACTTTTTGGGGCTAACGCTCTCCCCTATGTGGTGCTTTGAGTTGATGCCGCCTATTTTGTGTTGCTGAGCTCCCGTGTCGAGCTTCTCGACTGCGTGTGGGTGGATGAGACTTTGCATTTTAGAATGTGTAATATGTATTGGTGTTTTGTGCTGAGATAGTGAAACGGAGGATTATTTTGCGACCGCGAAGAGAGAATATTTTTCGTGCTTTTTTCTGTTGTGTCTCCTGAAACGTACACATGTATGATGTGTGTGAATTTATTTTGCCGTTGTGCATGCGTGCAGATCTGCGAACGTGTTTCGTAGGTGCTTCATATTTTGTTGTTTGGCGGTCATAATGGTGACTGCTTCACAACTGTACGTTTTTTCTCGCGATCTCTGAGGCCGTTGATTGGCATGGCCGTGTTTGCAGAATGAGTGGAGTGGTCGAAAGAAGGTCAAATGCAGCAGTGATTTTCGGCCAGAGCCTTGCCGTTTTCGACCTCGATGTTCTCGGCGGAACTGATTGTGGTGTCTCTTCTTGCAGTTTCCAGTCCTCACTGGACCGTACTACATTCATGGAGGACTCGGAGATCGTTCACGAGATTTGGAACGCGAAGATTCCTGTGCAGTTCGTTCTGTCTTCGGACGAAGTGCTTTCCGTCGAGAAGCCGAAGCCATGCTATGTAAGTACGCAATGTCGTGTGTGCACGCAATTGTATAGCTTGCGAGTTCGGAAAAAAAGAAGATCATGCCGCCGGGTGGTCAGTCGGGCGAGTCCGACATTTTTCAGCATGTTCTCTTTCTGCACATCCTGTATGTCTGCTTGCGTATTTGCAGCTCCTCGTTTCGCGGATCAGCTATTTCGCGCTTGTCGCCGAGAAGCTTGCGAAGTACTTTGCCGAGTTCGTCGAGAAGCCGACGGACGACACGTCGCTTGATCACGACCTATGGCTCGATCATGACGGTGTTCCGCTGAAGTGGTAGGTACGCTCGCGCGGCTCACGTGACTGACGGAAGAACTACAACTGGCTTGGCTGTAGGCCAGCTCGTAGTTTGTATGTGCTATGCAGCTGCTTATATGAAAGATCAGCGCCAGTCGATACTTTCATAGCTTTCGTACGCGAGTGATAGACACGTGCATGTCTTTAGGCATTATCCCGTTGGTGTGCTCTTTGATTTGCTGCGGCCGTGTCTCGACGTGGACACGGAGGTGGCACAACCGTTGCAGCTTGGCGTTCACTTTAAGGTAGGCTGGCTGGTGCTTTTTAAGTCGCGTCAACGTGTGTACGATCGGAGCGGAGAGCATCTATTTGCGGTCTGCTCTGCCTTTCTCTGACTCATCGCGCCATCCTTCTGTTGTGCTGCTGCAGGCGTTTCCCGAGGCCGACGTTATGCGCCTGAGCAAGGATCTCCTCGAGGCGTGCTTTATGCAAACGGTGAAAGAGGCCGACCAGCTCAAACACCACGGGCAGATCATCTCGCAGATGCAGAAGCGAGATCATAAGCAGCTCTGGAGCGGTCTCTGCTGTGGTATGTACTGTACTATGACATGTAAGGGTGAACGGCGTAAGTAAATGCAGTGCGAGAGAGAACTGGCGCTCTCGAACATGTACAGTAGTGTGCTAGTTAGCGATAGGTATGCGCAGCTGCAACGAGATGATTGCGGCAGTAAATCGTCTGATGATGCAAATTTAAGTGTGGTTGCAGTGTGTTATTCGTTTATGCTAACACTGTACAACTGTCGTACTGTGCGTTTGCAAGCAGTGCTAGGTTTGCTGAAAGCACACTAGTATATGTAATGCTCTACAAATGGATTGATCTTTGTATTCTCTGTGGAAAGCTTGGTCGTGAAAGTAGTGCTCAAACTCCTTTTGAGCTAGTAGTTAATGAGTAATACATGTGTGTTCAATCTGTTGCGTGTCTGCAGAGAGGTTCGAGCAGTTCTGGTCCGTCAATCGACGTCTAATGGAGAACACGGATCGTGAGGTGATCCGAAGCGTTCCCGTTCGTCTTTATCTCGTATGTCTTTGCTGCACGCATTTTTAAAATAGACTATATAGGAGTGCTAGCGTGCCTGCCAGAGACTGGAACTTGTGCATCTCTTTCTCCTCTTGCTAGTCGGATCAACCTTACGTTCAACGACTCTGCCGACCGTGGACGGAGTGCGGTCAGCGAACGACGCTTGCACAATTTCTAGATGGCCTCAAACTTATGCTGCCAGGTGTGCGGCGTGTTGGGAGATGCCATTTTGTTATGTACAGTACAGTATGTAAATTATATACGTATTTTAGAACGCTTCATCGCTGTCAGCCATGGTGTTCAACTGCCGCTCGAGACGCCGATGCTTTGGCTTTGCGAGAACTTCGCCTATCCGGACAATTTCGTTCATGTTTGCATACAGGACTTGCCAAAGTGACGCGAATGCCAGTCAGCCACTGCTCTGTTTTTTATTCTTACGATACGTGTTTGATTGATCTGCTTGCATATTGTATATACGATTGTCGTCAGTTAAAGGCAACGTTCATTTCTATTTCTGCGCTTTTTGTCACGTTGTACCGATTGACCGCCGATGTTTTCGAAATACCTATACTACGTGCAAACGGGACGAAACTAAAGTGCGGCATACAACAACTAGACTAGCTCGTACAACATCGAGAGTAAGACGCAGTCGCATTCACGTCAAGTTGTTTATTCGAAGCTCGTCCCGACATACAATGCGAACGCAACGTGTAGAACACTAGAACGTAGGTATTATCGGCCCATCCATTGGGCTGTGCCGCTTAGATCAAAGGAATTTTCATTCAACCAATGATGAGCGTGCCTGGCCGCAAAACTCCTGCGCGCGTGGTGTGGTATCGACAGCAAAGGGGCTATATTGCTTCCATAAGCGTTTGAGTCGAATTAAATTCAATTATTAATACAAGCTTCTTCTGTAATTATGCGTATTAATCGTGATTGTTTTCGCGATGCCCCGCAAATTCTTGATGTGCCCACGCGATTAGCTCTCTTCGATGCGCTCATCATGCACACACCATTCTTTTGCGCGAGACGCCTGTCTTGCAAAACAGTGCAAAAGGAGACGTGTGAACGAATCGGTCATTACGTCCATTTGTCGCAAGTGCGTCGCATTCACATCGCAGAGACGTCTTTTGCGCTCTAGCTAAGAAAAACTTCTTTTAAACTAATCCCGCATTGGTTGATCGTTTTCCTTTGATAAAGCGGCACAGCCCAATGGACGGGCCGATAATAAACATGGCGTTCGATGAGAGCATCATACACCAGGTGGCCTTCTCTGGGGCGTTGTCCATTAGTGTTTTTGTTTCAGTCCATAATCTCGAACGTGAACGTAACTCATGAAGCAGCCGAGTTCTTCTCCAATGAGGAATGCATCGTAGGGATATCGCAGCGAGACCCGAACGCACTCTTGAAGCTCATCCTCATCTGCATCTTCGTCTTTCTTGTCATCGTCTTCGACGCAGGTCTGCTTCGCGTTCGATGGTACGTCTGCAGGTATGCTACGTACGTAAGTTTGTACGCGACCGGGGACATGTCGGTCGCTTCCGGTGTGCACAATTACAATGCGTCTAATCATTGGACATTTCTGAGAAGTCCGAAGTTACCCAACAAATTTCCCATGAATGATTCCCGGGAACTCCTGTTCCCTCCCCGGATTGCCTGGTGTCAAAAGACCTGTCCAATCAGCGTCGTTCTAGGGCCCCTCGTTTCTGGAAAGAGGGTCGTTCGTTAGCCAGAATCAGCCACTTCTGATAAGTCCGAAAAATCCAGGAAAAGGTCGTTCGTAAGACGCCTTGTTAGCTTGCGGGGAAACTCGTAAAACATAAGGGATTATCTTTTGCTGTCGAGAGCACTGCGTTTGCTTACGGTAGAGTGAAAGTGTACGACTGCATTTTTCACTCCAGTCGCCAGTTTCCTTCCAGTCAGAATGCATTGGCCTGTTTCGCGAGAAGTATTTGCTTGCTAACATTGACAATAAATTCTTATAACAAACTCCTCATGGTTAGTGTCCCCGAAGCCTATTTGCGCTGTTTCACGTCGAGGTGGGAAAGTGGAGCAACTAACCACCCACCAGTGGTGGAAACCTTTTTTGACCAGCATAAAACGGGCGAAGGGCGTTTTATGCTGGTCAAAAAAGGTTTCCACCACTGGTGGGTGGTTAGTTATGATGCGAGTGTTCGCGATTTTTAGCTTCTTCTTCCGCAAGCGTCAGAAGCGACGGATCATCTGGCTCTACAACGACATGCTTCGAAAGCGTCGAAAGTTCATGGCGTACGCGAAGCTCAAGGTGCTTCTGCGGCTGAAGAAAATCGCGTTCGAGAAGAAGAACGCAACAGGCTCTTTCGTGAGACTCGCCGGCTTGCTGCCGTACTTCGCGACGATGCTGCTCAAGCAGCAGGGCGAGCTGTGCATCTTGTGTGCATCGAAGGTACTTTTTCGATTAATCCCCTCTTCCAGCACTATCCGCTGCTTATGACAATTGCAGATTCAACGAAAGGCACTCACGGCGTGCACAAAAACGACGGGGCGTGGCGAGACGGAGGTCGTTCACTGGTACTGCGAGTTCTGCTGGTTCATGCAGCACAAGGAGCAAGCTGAGCGATGCTGGGCGTGCACTGTCGAGCAAATGGAGGAGATCATCGTGAAAGATCTGGCGGAAGAGGCAGACGAACTCGGCGATGATCTGCTCATCTTGGAGAAGCTGCTTCGAAAGAGGGTCGCGAAGCGGGTGCGAGAGCGACTTGAGCGGCAGCTGTCCAAGGCAGAGTGACAGCAGAGCTTGACTGGCACCTTCACACTACTTGCACCGTGTACTTGCGTACATACAGTGAGCATCTATGGGCTGTGTTTACTCATTTCTACCGCTAATGAAGATGCATTTTTGTCTTTGGGTTGTTCATCGACGTGTAGTGTGTCTGCTTTGAGACTGGTGTCAATTACGAGCTCTATCATGCATTTAGGCGTGTACACCTATATGCTACTACGACTCGAATTTCAGTTTAGAAGCTCGGAGTGAGCATACTTTTCCCTTCGGGGCAAATGCGATTCTTGTGAAACCCGTGTGCCATTTCGCACAGTGCATTTGTCGGCATTGGTGTCTGTGTTCTCAAGTGCTCTGACATACGAAGTAGCGCGTTCTATATAGTGCGCAACGCAGTAGGTATACTATACTAGTAACGCTATGCATACGTTTGCTGTGCTTATGCACTATGCGCTATGCACACGTATGCGAGTAAGACCATGTAATAGAGTGCGTATGCGGTACGTGAGGCAGCACGCACACAAGCACGTACGCCAGTTGCGGCGCATTGAAGACGCGTGCGAAGAACGTAGAAAGCAAACGACTTGCATCTGGAACGCAGCGTGTAAGCAAAGATAGCTAACTGGTCGCCTGTGTGTCGTATCCAAGCAAGTCTCACGTTCAACGCAATGACCCGCCATCGGCCGCGCGAACAGTGAGTATCGTCTCTTGTCGCGCTGCACAACAGACGACATTTCTTGGTTGATACCCGAGCATCACCGGTGGTTTATACACTGTACTAAATGAATCGAGCTGTCATTACCGCGGTGACGGTGCCTCGGTCTACAAGCTCACCGCTCACGCACGCGTGCGAATCAATAGATGAGTTTAACTTTTGCCAAAATGGCGCACCGTACGGAAAGCACCAACTAGGATCCAAAAGCAGCACTAAACACTAGGAGAAATCCGAGCGACGTACTGTACATAGAAATAACAATGCACGACGACCTCCGATCTCCATCCTCAGACAGACGTGACAGTGCGAACTCGTTGCGAACGCTGCACCCCGTCACTCAAAAACAAACTAGAACAACGTTTACAGATTTGAACTCATCGGCACGTGAAATACCTCGCGAAACCCGCCTTGCCTCTTTGTTTCGTACAAGTGAAGGCGGATTGTGAGCACATAATCTTGCATATAAGCACTTAACTAACATCCTAAGCGAGAACTCTGAACTAACGCTCACCGAACGCGCACAGTACGTACGTTAGTGCGTCACACATGGAACCGCAAAACACGTGTGCTTGAGCAAACAACAACCAAACTCGACGTACATACGCAGTGAGGACACGCCGGCACGTCGGATTAGAGCACCTGAGTAGAAACGGTGGAGGCTGCAGTGACTACCTCTGACAACGCGAACGAACACCAAATAATACCCATGTCGCTCTACTATTCCCAGTAGTCGGCCGGAATACACGATGGAGAAATGCGTATCTACATTATGCACATACAGGGGTTTCGGGGGCTCACCCATGGAAAACCTTTAGAAATGAGTCAAAATAGGCACTTTTACCCTACTTCTCCCACACAAATTGGAACTTTCGAGGGGGCTCAAGCCGGGAAAGCCTATATGGCCCTGCGCCCCCTGACATATGTAACCTCTTCTCATGTATTTATGCTCTCTTCTCGAAAAACAACACCTCTGTGCACTACCAATGGGGCAAAGTGACCGATTGATCATATCGTGCACGTGTAGTATAGATGGTTTGCTCGCGCGAGTCCCAGCGAGGCACCAGTCCCCTCAAGTGAGCTTCTCCGTGTAGTCGCCGTGCTTGACGTAGACCTTGACACTATGCCACGAGTTGTTCAGGCATCCGCGCACGTTCCAGATGCCGGCGGTGCCCTCTGGCTGCGAGTTGTACGAACGATTTACCGCCTTGCACACGAGGTCGATGTGGCCGTACTTGCTCGACGACTTGTGCGGGACGGGCACGGTGGCCGTCCACAGGGTCCACGCCCACGCGCCGCTCGGCTCCGTCGCCGGCTGCGTCGGGTCTTGCTCCAGCTTCGCCGACACCCATGTCACACCTGTGCAGCGAGCGAGAGATGGAGCAATACAGCTTTTTTGCATCTGGCTGGAGCACGTAGTGCGTAAGCAAAAGGAGGCTTAATGGTTGTTCTGAAATTATCCCCCCGTATCCCCTTAATCCCCTATCACCCCTCGCGGACAAAAGTTAACGGACGGTATGAGCAGTACAGGTGTACCATTGGCAAGTTGGCAACTTGCCAACGGTAGGTGCAAACTTGCCAATGGTATGTACCAACTTGCGAATGAAAAACAATTTTTCATTTTTTACAAGAGCGGAAAAACGCAGTACGGCGACAATTCGTGGTCTCCTTTGGGGTCGTGG
>JAQGBB010002098.1:0-11637 GCA_034691745.1 Prismatolaimus dolichurus | reverse complement strand
CAAACATGACGAACGTTTACATGGGGGGGCTCGAAAAATTCAACTTTTTGCTTTACATAAATAGTGTATCGTCCCCAGTTAACGGAGCGAGCTGCCCGTGTACTTTCCTGAAAGCTGTAACTCTAGCTATGTATATGAGGATATCTTGGGCGACCTAGGCTTGTACTGGTGCAGAGTACGAGCACGCTAATATCTACACGTCCACTTTGAACTTTTTTTCAGGCGGCCACATCAATCCTTCCATCTCCGTCGCCTTCTTCGTCGTCGGAAAGCTTTCGTTCGTAAAAATGATATTTTATCAGCTTGCACAATACGTTGGCGCGTTTCTTGGTGCCGCAATTACCTATGGCGTCTATAACGGTAGAAGACAACATTCAACTAGCAGTTATGCGAACTACATTGTAGCTAATATCTGGGAGGGACGTTTCAGAAGCATTAAACGCCTTCGATAACGGAACAAGAGCAGTCAGTGGGCCACTGGCAACCGCAGGAATTTTTGCCACTTATCCAGCGAACAGCAATCTGAGTCTAGCCAACGGCTTCCTCGATCAGGTGAGCTTTAGTACGGGTGCGGCTCCATAGTCCACCATTAGATGAAAGTAGTGTTTTTTCAGCACGATCATCGAGCTTTTCCGCTGCTTTCCGTTTCCGACCAGGCCGGAAATTTTTTTGCGGTTTTTCCTTCCGGCAGGGTCAACAAAATATTTTGCGTTTTTTGTTTTGTGTCGAAACAGGAAAGAAATTTTTTGGATTTTTCCGTCTCCAATCTCCTCAGAAACAAATTTCAAATATTTTACTACCCTTTCATGTTTTCAAGGTCTAGAAATGCGAAAATTTTTAGTCGCATGGAACTAGCCACGTGTTAAAGAAGAAAGACAAAATATTCACGATTTTTTTTTCGAAAAATGTAAAAAAATCAACAAAAAATTAGTCAGGCAGAAAAAAGCGGAAAATTTTTTCCTGCTGTAAAACTGTATTTCCGTTTCTGACCGGGGTCGGACAAAAATATAGGTTTTTTCCTTCTGTCCTGGCCGGAAGTTGTGAAATTGCTCCGGAGCGCTCCGAAGTTTTCACGTTTTGATTGGAGCGGAGCGATTTTCGCTTCGGGCTAACCGGAGCGGAGTGGAGCGATTTGAAAAGGGCCCGGAGCAATTTCATAGCCAGAAGAACATTTTCCATTTTTGTTTCCGCCAAAAATCCTGAAAACGGAAATTTTTCGTTTTTTCCCGGGTAAAAATACTAGACGAAAGCGAAGGCGGGGCGATGTAGTGACAACGCTGTTTATCTGCCCACTCTATAGGTCGTCTGCACCGCACTACTTTCCTGCCTTGTGATGGCAATCGTGGACGATGACAATGTGAAAATTCCAGCACACATTCAGCCGATCTTAGTCGGCGTCGTGATAGTGGCGATCAGCAACGCTCTGGGATATAACTGCGGTTGGCCAATTAACCCAGCACGCGATTTAGGTGCGCTTTTGTTTCTCGTTTCTACTACGTGCCTCAGTGTGTACCTCCTGCTTCTCGCACGAAGTCACCTAATGGTATTGTCACGATGTCTGTCGTTTTTTAGGACCTCGAATATTCACAGCTTTAGCTGGCTGGGGATCCGGAGTGTTCACGTAAGTTCACGCTGTGTGAGGGTGTGTGGCATCTGCCAGTCGTCGATGACGCTGAATTAATATTGGGGCATAGATATCCGAGAGATGGGTACTGGCTCGTTGTTCCCGTCATCGGCCCTTACGTCGGAGCCATCGTTGGCGCTCTTATCTATTACGCGTTCATTGGTAATCATTGGCCGTCAGCTGAGGTCCAAGTCGATGAACTCGGATTGAAAGCACTAAGCAGGAACAGTGTGGACTCAACGTTCCCGTTGACGTCACGACGTGGAAGTGCTGCCCCTTTCTGAGGCAGTGTTACTGCTTCCTCAGATGAGCAGGTTCCTGGCTAATTTGGCAGCAGCTTATCAGAACACAGCAATCCAATAAAGTAACGGACATGTCATGGCAAGCACTTTGTGTCACGCAAGGGCAATGTGCGCGTCAGTTTCATACATGGCTTGAAGTGCTAGCCAGCAGTTGCTTCTTTCTGTCTTTCTTTGTAAGATGTCGATCCCTTTTCAATAAAGGCTCATACACAATACTACAGTAATCCTTAGCGCGACAAAGCTTCAGCAACTTCTAAGTCTATCCGGTATGAAATAGCGCCTGCTTGACCTACATCGCCGTAAATGCAATCCACGCTGCAGTCTGTTCATTTCCTCTTTGCAGAGGACCTTTCTCGATGACTAATAAAATAAAAATATTTGTGAAATCAGTCGGTGAAATCAGTTGAAATTTTTTTTGTAATTTTGCGCAATCTTTCGATGCCCTTTTTCAGAAATTATTTCGAATAATTGGAATTTTTGCCATTACTTTTTACTCAGAAATGTTAAATTTTTATCGAGTTTTCGGCTTGGAAACTAAGTGTTTTCAACGTGTTCATTTTAAGAAAATTTCCAGTCGGGGAAGGGTAGCCAAATCTTTGCACAAGTATTCAGTGTTCCAGAAGGGGGATCGAGCAGAAGATGACGAACGTTTTCATGGAAGAAGGGGGTTCGAAAAGTTCAAATTTTTGCTTTATGTAAGTAGTGTATCGCCCCTTAGAGGCAAGTAGTGAAACATCGGAAAGCACAACTCACTCTAGAGGTGTCCATTTTGTATATACACTACAGAATAGCAACAGTGAAAAAAGATTCAAATCAAATTGACTCGAATGGGTTTTGAATTCGATATCTCAGAATTATTTGATTTAATGTGAATTTTCCGTTTACTTCCGGTTTCGACACTTTTCTTCACCTATGCACTGACAAACGTTTTGGTTTTTGGCTTCCAACGACGCAGTAAAGAGACCATTGCGCATTGTAATGTGCACGGCCAGCTTTCCAAAGCATTGCTATTCAACTCGAATCAAGTTGATTTAATTTGATTGGCTTCTAAGTCAGCGCTTTGTATTACTTTCGATAATTTTATATTTTGACAGTTACCCAAGCAGAACGTCGCAAAACGAACTTTCAATTGTGAAGCACACATGTTGCACATAAAAAGCAAACGCCGCTCTAACGCTTATCATACGTAAACAGCATCGCTCTAGGACGATGAAGCTCAAATGTGCGTAACGCCGACGTACTATGCAGCGTAACACGGTATGCATAGAGGATGAATTCAAGGCTAAAATAAGCGTGTAAAAATTTTACTAGTTAGCTTTCAGGCGCGCATAAACATGCATGCATGCGCAGTGCAAGCTTTGCTCGTAGTTGTTGCTCTCGTACGAACATATTCGGCGGCACCTTTCATCGAACGCTGTGACATCCTAGATCTAAGCTATGCACTCGGAAAGTCAACAGTCATTCTGCCAGGCGTTCAGCCATTCAAACTCTTGCAGATCTTAAAAGGTGAGTTTCATAGTCCGTACAAAAGCAATTAGTATCTTGTTTTATTTTAGGCGTACATCCCACGGATGGATTTTTCGAGGACAACATCTATGTCGAGATAAACAACTTCAAAGGCGCCGAACACGCCGGCACCCACATTGATGCTCCAAGTCATTTCGTTCGCGATGCTGCAAGTGTAGACCAGGTATATCTCCCAAAAATCGAGAACTCAATATTTTTATGTATCTCGAGCTAGAATTATACCACAACTTTGTCTTCTTCTAAAAGATCGAACCTAGCCGACTGGTCGGTGAAGCGTGCGTTATTCACGCTGGCGATCGAGCAGCGCAAAATCGAGACTATCAAATAACGGTCGACGACCTACAAAAATGGGAAACCACAAACGGTCGAATCTCAGACAGCTGCATCCTTCTTATCGATAGTGGCTGGGGGAGATTGTGGAATGATCCTGCTGAATTTCTCGGTGGCGATCCGGGCCGAAGGGAGTCTCATCACTATCCCGGTTTGAAGGACTAGTTGGAGCAGCGACAAAAGTTGGAGATCAATTTTTTCCATTAGGCATTTCTGAAACAGCCACGCAATGGATTCTCGAGAATCGATCAATCAGATCGATTGGCCTTGACGTTCCATCGATTGACGGTGGCCAATCGCGATCGCTTCGATCGCATCAGTTGCTGCTGAGGCGGGGCATTCCGATTCTTGAGAATGTCGCAAATTTGGATCGCCTACCCTCACGTGGTGCAACTGCAATTTTTCAGCCAATGAAAATCGAGAATGGCAGTGGTGGCCCACTGCGTGGAATGGCCATTGGTTGGAATGGAGCGGCGGATCCGTGCCGAAGGAGAGCCGTCGAGGAACACAGTTTACACGAATTATAGAATGACCACGGGCTCTCAGCATCATGGGCCTGGTGTTGAACATGTCTGTGTTAGTCAAAATGAAAATATAAATTTTTACCACTAGAATATTGAGTAATTATGATACCTTGTTGGAAAAGTGTGTTTTTTGAAGTAATGATATGCAGGGGCTTCATTTTCTTAAAGTTGAGAGCAAGCGCTGCGAAATTCATTTTACAGCTTTTGAGGCACATGTGTCACCGAAGAAAATGCCTCCTCCAAAGAAATTGTCTCCTCCCACACTTTCTTCGGAAATTTTTCTACGGCCGAAGAAAGTGTGGAAGAGGCTACGTGTCGAGATAGGGTGCGTGTAGTGCAATTAGCGATGCGGAGAGGAGTGACCACGATGCTTACTGTGTGCATGAGCTGCTTGTCACCGAACTTGCTAGATGCATGAGATGCCGAGCAAAATCATCAGAAACTCCTTTGGCGTCACCATCGCGTTTGGAAAGGCCGAAGTATATGCAGCTTGTTAGCAAATGCAGCTTTCAGGCTTTACACGCAATGCTTGTCTCGCACTCAGTCGAATCTCGTCGCTGTGCGAGGCATCGCTCGTCGCGAGGCATTAGCAGCTGTGTGCTCAAAGACGTTCTTGATGTATAGCGGATGCGTAATGAAGCAAATCAAATTGAGGGTTGTGCACGCTTCACCACACTTCAGCTTTTTACAGAAGTCGTAGGCCCATCCAATCATCGAAACCGCATGCACACGACATATGTGAAATAAACGACGCTGAAGAGAGCAAAGAGGCTCGGAAAGCCGATTATCGATAGTGCGTCAATCTGGGCCGCAGTGCAGCTGGACAGCGAGCGCCAGAGGAGAAGAGGGCTACAGTGCTCAAAAATGGTCCGAATGCGTTCTCGCATAGCCTGCAGACATGACGAGGGTGCCTTCTCCTCAATAGGCTTGTCGCTGCTCTTCGTCACGATTTGCTGATCCCCACTCGGCGACTCATGCGGCTTAAACTCTTCTTTGGACTCCGCCTCATCTGATTCGTCGGCCACCGGAGACAGAAGAGATCGAAGAAAAAAGGTTTTCCTCAAATGCCGACGATAGTTAATTTCGTCCTCACTTCTGCGCCGTTTAGCAAGAGAGCTAATCGTTCCGTAGGCAGGTAGTTCGAGTTCGAGCTTTTGGTGAGCTTTAGGAATAAGGGGCTCCTTTTCTGCTCCGACTTTACGTTGATGATGTTTTGAGCTTGCGACCGAAGCTTTGCGTTGTTTCTCCGCCTGCTTTGCGTCGAGCACCCGCCCCTGGCGCATTTGCGTGATCCAACGATTGATCACCTGACGTCCAAGCTCGCGAGCGGCGTCACGCTGCGTGAGCCGTGAGATTATCGCAAGTTCGACGAGCGTGAGGAAGACGATGGTGACGCAGAAGATCATCCACACGTCGAGACATTTGATGTAGCTTACACGTGGAAGATGTTGGAGAACGGTGCCGAACTGGAACGTCAACGCAAGGAGGCTGTTGACTCCGAGTGTTATGCGCGCCGACGTGCTGCGGACGTCCAGGTAGAAGCCGATCCAGGAGGAGATTACGGTGATGCTCGTGGGAAAATATACCTAAAACGTTAAACAAAGGTTAGACAAGTAAAGTCGGTAAAGCCGAGTGCATCCTGCCAGAAACAAAAAAAACGCGCAACAAAAATTGAACGTCCTGAATCCCATGGAACACTCTGGAACAGCCTACGTGTTCCATCGGCTGGACGTAGAACATACTAGTGCACTATGATCTTCTCGAAGTACGATAACTTTCGATTTTTTGAGGGGGGAGGAGGAGAGGAGGGAGAAGGAAGTGGGGAAAGATCCCAATTTGAACAGTTAGCTATCATTTTTCCGCGCTATGCGCTCCAAGCGGGATGCACTGAAAAGCAAGTAAGGTTTTCTGCGAGGGCTACAAAGAGAAAAGAAGGAAAATCATGCGCGATGTGAGACGTCGCCTACGGTAGGCACCTTGCTCACAACGCCGGCTAACTTTTGTCGGCTGGGGGATTGGGGGAACGGCGGGGACTGGGGGATTGGGGGATTTTATAGGTATGACCAGTAAATATCCTTTTTTTCGCTCGCTTCGCTCTCTCATCTGGCAGGATGCCAAAATGGATAACATGCCAGATGTTTCTTAAAATGAGTTTCGATTTTTTGTGCGAATTTTTTCCTCACCCTCGAAAAAAAATCGATTTTTCTCGAAGATTTTGTTATTCAAATTTGTTTGCTTTGAATCTATTTTCGAAAATTTTCTGTAGTGCTCCTATTGCTTATGATTTGAGGTTTTTGCCAAATACCAGGACATTTCGGTTAAAGTTACCTGGAATACGTAAAAACCGTATCGTCGCGAAAATGTAAATGTTACTCTGAGCCGATCCCAAAGACCGTTCGGATACGGTAGTCTGAAGTGTTCGGTTGTAACTCGCTCCAGGCTGAAATCTGGCAAGTCAACCGGGCTAGAAAGAAACGAAACAGCCTACACAAAAGCGCTAAACTGACAAAAGCAATATTTTACCCCATCATTGTGACCGGATCGTGGTACCAGTTGAGCTGCACCTCCTGACTGTTGTAAGAGTATGACTCGAAGATGAGGTAGCACTAAAACTGAGGAGAGTGGGGTCGCATATGGGCCACGTTGAGAGATGACTAAATATCGAGTTCTGTGCCGAAAAAGGGAACTTCAGGAATTTTTCACACGATGAGAGAAAACTGAAGATTTATTTTCGCTTCCAAGTCGCTATTTTGTGGACCTGCTGAATATCGAAGGGAAACATCGCCAGCTGCATCCGACACGGTGCTTTGATCTGTGAAAATTCAGTAAAATGAGTTAAACACTGTCGGACTGTGAGCTGCAGAGTGGGTGTACCAGCATCCGATAGTTGACCCAAACGGTCCCATCCTCGTAGAGTATGACAAAGGTGTTCTCCGACGGCGAGCGATGAATCGCTGCCTTCTTCGAGTTCACGACGCAAGTGTCCGGGCGCCAAATTCGTTCGCGAAATGGCTTCAACGTTATATTCGACTTGCAAAGAGAGTAGTTGGCGAACGAGAGCGCCGGATCGACCCAGATCTCCGAGTAGAAAAGGTCGAGCTCGAAGTCACTCGAGAGCTCCGACAGCGACGAGATGTCCTGAACGTGAATCTCCAGCATGACAGTCATGCCCGAGGCGACCGGGATTGCCTGCTTGTCGTAGCCTCGCATCATGTGCTCAATCATCTGGCGACTTGACAGCGAGTGATTGCACTCGCGTTGATCGATTGCGCTTATAACCTAAATAATATCATTAGTTGTAATCGTTTCTTCGTTAATTGTACATTCGCTATCAAATTAAAAATTAAAAATTTATTTCTGATGTCTTATTGATGCATCTTTGTTTGAAATTCAGATCAAATTAAATTTTTTGATTAATTTTAAAATTTCTTGAATTAATTTTATGAATTTAATTTGCCGATTAATTCGACAATTAAATTTATAAAATTATAAGTTTGTGTTCAAAATTTCGATTAAATACTTATAATTTTAAACTTGTGCGATCTACGTCTAACTTTTGTTTTCTAAAATTTAATTTCAACTTTACTGATGCAATTCGAAGTTTATTTTTTTTAATTGAGAATTCTTACTTATTCTTACTTTACTTATTAAAAAAGCCAAGTTTTTGCTTACCGTTAGAATTTTACAAATAAGACAAGCGAACAGGACACTGAGCGTCATTTTAAGCCCTAAGAGAATGTCAAGTGTGCAAATAAAGCGCACTTCTCAATTCCCGAGTAAAATACGTTCAACGTTGCAGACGTGCACTATTTCCCGCTTGATGAGTTCTGCCGTTCGAGATTTGGCTTTAAATTGCGCTTAAGCTCATTTACGAGAAATCGAATCGCAAAAGCCATTCAGAGACGACTTGCACTCGCCAAGGATAAAGCGTTTTCGTACTATCCGTGAAGCGATATGAGCGACATAAATAAGAACAAGTAAATCGGCAAAGCCAAAAGCTGCATCTTCTGGAATTTCACAAATAAGCAAAATCGGCTCGCCAAGGAAAACGATGTCAACTTTTTATCCACTTGTCATACGCACTAGTCACGCATTTGCGAGTAAAATAGCGTAAACGTTTTTTTCGCGTGAAATTTTTTAAGTCCGAACGTCTACTCCGCTACTGCTAGGAGCATCGCACAGCGAAAAGATTAGCAGAAGGCAAATTCGCGGACGAAGGGGAATCTCGTTGAAAGAAGAATCTTGAGATCCGGTTGAAGAAACCTGAAGTTAGGGCTGTGACGCCCGTGACCAGGTAGCTATCTTTCCTTACGCGCTGCGCTCTCCAGAAGATGCAAAAACGACCCCTACACGCGCCTAATCATGAGCTTCCAATCGCCTTTTACAGAAGGCATCGTCAAAATCTGTCAGGAGATGCATGACAGAAAATCAGGATAAATCAAGTTTTCTCGTCAACGTTATGCAATAAATCCCTTTTTTTCGTAATTTTCTAGCGCTGGATGTACATTCTGAAATTTAGAGCTAAACGAAGAAGAGAACTTATTTTGAAGCCGAGAATTTATTAAATTGTACTACTTTGAGCCACAAAACGAATATAGGACGAGCGACGTTAGATCACTGTCATCAGCGTCGCGGTTTCGCGAGTAATTGTGTCTCGGTGGGGGTTGCTGACGCGACAAGTCGGCTTGAGGGTCTCTTCAGCTTGCGCGAGCGAGACGGTGCAAATCAAGAAAGCATAACGGACGCATAACGAATGGCATTCAGTTCTTGAAGCGGATTCCGTTTTTACACACTGCCAAGCAAAAAGGACGATACTAACTGGTCAGCAAGGTCGCCGCTGCCCCCTTCTCCCGTGTCCAACTCCAAAGATCGTACGCCAGTGGTTTACGAGCAGGGATGCTCTACAGCGTTCCAGAATACGCCAGATTTATTCGACATTTTTTCTGTTGAGGCAGAATGCGCTTTGTCGTTTTTTGCCAGAAAATTTCCGGGAAGAAAAGGCGAATTTTTCCGTGGGTCACGGAAACTGAAAGGAAACAATTTTTTTTCAAAAAGATGAAATATTTTTTCCATTTTTCAACGTAGCTTTCAACAAAATTTTTTTGACAAAATCGAAAAAATTTGCATTTTTTCGCCTCCGGCCACATTTTTTCAACATTTGATAACGAGTAGCGAAGAGTAAAAAGTTTTCGCCTGCGACGGCATGTTTTAACCATTCTTTTTTCGTGAAGTTGGAAAAATGTATCAAAATTTCAGATTTTTTGGCCGAAAGGGAAACGGAAAAATGTCTGAAATTTCCGGTTTTTGGAGCTGCCGAAGTTTACAATCCGCCGAGCACGGCCAGAATGAAATGATGTCGAATCGTCTTCGGAATCGCTGCTATGTAGACGAAGCAAAATGGTCGGTAAAAGAAATGACGCATTCAGTGTCCTAAGCGACATGGCAGATTTGACACGACTTACGGTGTTTTCAATTCTTACAAATTAAAATATTCTTTCAAAATTTTATAAGCTAGCTATGGGCACCAATTTTCACGTGTATGCGACAAAGAAGCGGCCAGACGTCGAGATCAGCTCACGATGCATTGTGCCCACGCCGTATAAGTGGAGTGAGTGTTCCAACATGTTCCGCCATGTTTGAAAAGTTTTCCGGAGTAGCAAAGTGTGGTTTTTCATTTCGCTATTCTGCTTTGAGTATCTCCGCGCGCAAATCAAAGGGACAAGGCTTCTGACATTTACAGATCTGATGTTGCTTTTGCCCTCTATAGCAGTGATTCACACTTCGCTCCGACATTCTACAAGTGTAGATGAAGTTTTAACAAACAGGCATTGCAATCCAGAAACGCTTGCTATCCTATTTCTAATACAGTAATACTTCAATTTTCTATAGCGCTTTTTGGTGCTGCCCTAGTCGTCCGACCGAGCCAAGATTTTGTCACAGTGTGGCAGAGCCATTCGGTAGGAGGAGCGTAGTTCAACGTACAGGTATGAAGCAGAGTCACCTTTGGGTCATGGGAAAAGAGCCACCACGAACGGCCGATACAATGGGGGAATTTTCCGAAAAACACGTGTGCTAACGTCTATTTCCATCACTTTTAACTTTTTATTCCGATTTCTCGGGATTACTTTCTCGACGCTTGTCGTGCAGTTAGCCATAGCCAGTGAATCAGGGCGAAAAAACTAACGTTTATAAGGCAGACAGCGTTCGTACCACTGAAATGTTCATTCCGTTTACATATGTGGAGATATACGGTAGCCACTCTGCGAGACACATGATGGTCTCAACAAACTAATTGTACACACTTTCAGCCTGAAGCGCGAAAAAGTAGAAAGACATGGGTGATTCGCTTCCGATTATCACGCGTGAGGACTCACAGCGAGAGTACTCATACGAGGAGCTCTTCCAAGGCAGCGTTCCGTGCCCGTCCTGCAAAGGCTCGGGTCGAATACCAAAAGGTCAGCGTCAAGTGATTGCTAAAATATTCTTAGCTACACAGCAAAAAAATCTAATTATAGAACAAGAAGGTCAGCTAATAGCGTTGATCCCCGTCAATGACGCTCGGCTACGACCGCGAAGAACGTACGAGCCTTCACCCTCTTAAGTTCTGATAATACGCCATAATTTTTCACCGATTTCTTGTTTTTAAGAACTCTATGGGTTTTGCTCGCCATCTTCATAAGCCTTACGGTCTGCAGCATAAGCGTCTTCTTTCTCATTCCACGCTCCGTCGTTCTGCATTCGAACGAGAGCCCGATCGTTCCCTACGCATCGGAGATCAACAAGACGGAGAGCTATGTCAAGCTCAGCTTTATCGTGAGTCAGACCCAAAAAGGACCTCGTTTAACTTCTACAAACAGGAAAATGGTATTTCAGACACGTGTAAATATAACAAATCTGAACTATTTCCCGGTGAGCGTCGTGAATGCGTCGCTCAACGCGCTCAACCAGCTCGAGAGTCGGGTTGTCGGGCACATCCTGAACGAGACGAGCTGGTCGCTTGCGCCACGCGCCTCAAATGTGGTTAGCCTAAACGGGACGATCGTCTTCGACGAAGAGCTCATGATGTAATATCTCGCATAAAACTAGTTTTGTACCGAGCGAAAACGAAGTATCCTTGTTCTAGATCGTACTGTGAGGTCGTCAAGGTCATCTTCATGCAGTTCCAGTAAGTTAGCGGTGTGTTCGAACGCCCATTACGCGGGCGTTCTAGAAGAACATTCACCAAATAGGACCACAAGTAAATCGGCAATGCCGAAAATGCATCTTTTGGGTAATCTCGACAACTAATTCATGTCTACACTTGGTGCGCTCTCTTATCTGTCTTATGCGC
>JAQGBB010002097.1:0-11645 GCA_034691745.1 Prismatolaimus dolichurus | reverse complement strand
ATTCTTGCTAGTTATAGCAAGCTGCCATAGGTACAACGTTAGCCGTAGCTTTACTTTTACATTTCGGCGCACCACTTTTCGAGGAAAGTCGGCAGAAAGTTCGATCAAATTCCAAGTTCGACCAATTTCCGGGTGGCAAAATAGTCGAATTTTGCCCTTGAATTCGACATGGTCCGGCCCTATTTTCGACCTAAGTTTTTCCGGGTATTTTTCGGTCATTTCATCATGTTGGATGCAACAGTGTTTTTAAAAAGTTTTGCTTTTCAGTTTTTGAAATTTATTTTGTAAGTGCAGGCTAAAGATTCCATATTTTTAAGGCTGTGTCTGGAATGCCCGCTTCGAAGATGTCCCCGTTAAGTCGTTCGCGGACTACCACTGATGTAACGTCGAGTGCATCGAGCAGCAAGCAAAAACCGAATTTGCTCAATCTTGTTGAAAAGCACACCGTAAAGGTAAGCGCTTAGAAGTTCTCATCTCACCGTAAAATGTACGCTTTATCTTTGAGTTGAATTCCAACGCGTAACTACTATCGTGGATTTGCAATTTGGTCGATTTTAGAGTTTTCTTACGCGGCAAAATTTCGACCGACTTCCAGTCGCGTGTCAACAGAAGCTAATGAAACTCTTTCCAAAGACCGATATAATTACCGAAAATGGCGTGTCTCGGTGGGAATTTGCGGTCTAACGTCAATGTTTCTTATTTGACTTTATTAAGTTGAGTGTTTTCTCTATAGACTGTCAAACAGTGCGTTATCCAACGAGTACTTCAATCAGGCGTGTGTTGATTTCAAAGAGCGGCTCTCGATTGGTACGTTTTATGGTCTATTTGCGGAAGACATGAAGCAGAGGCTAAGCGCAGTTTCTGCATCTCTTTCAGGTGAACTTGCACCTGATGGAAGTGCGAAAGAAAAGATAGCGACCAAAGATAAACTCGATCCATGGAAGGTGAGTACAAGCAGCTTATTGAAAACCTGCCCAAACGGAACTGCACTGCTATATATTGGAGTATTTTGTGATTGTGCTTGTCAAATTATAGGCCAAGAACTTTGAAGCCTATTGGGGCGAAAAGTGAGTTGATGGATTTCTTCATTATGTATTATCAAATACGCACGCACATTGAGAGATATATTATACATTCACGTACAGGCTCGATCTTCCGCCAGACACGGACGACGACACCGCGTCTACAAGCAGCGGTAGCGAGAAATCAGCGACCAAACGAGCATCAGCGTCTCTTTCGCCGTCTAAATGTTCTTTAAAGACTCCGCTCTCAGTTTTACCATCGCCGTTAAAGCCCCCATCGTCAATGCGTCTGACAAACGGTCATCGCCTGCCGTCTCGGCTAGTGTCACCCGCAACGACGAGCGCGAGTTTGCCTCCTAGGACGACGCCGTTACCACCCCCGCAACAGTCATTCTTGACGACACCGGCGAGAGGTCACGGTGCGTCGCCTCTGAAGCGAAAGACTATCGACGAGGAGGCATCGCCGGTCGTGGAACGGACACCGTCCGCTGAAGAAATGCTCAGGGAGGCTGAATGTGCGCAAAGACAGCTCACTCAGCTCAGTTTATTGACAGGAACTCCAATGCAGCAGGTATGTTTATGCGTTCTTTAGTCAATCGATATGCAGATACATATATGTGTGTGTTACGCGTGAAAAGAGAAGTAGTGTTTTGCACTGTCTTCGTAGCTTAAAAGATGATATTTCGGGTGCTTTCTCGAAATTTCCAGTGAAGGTTTTAATTACGTAAAATCTGTCATATGAATGAAGTTGCTCCTTCCGCTGTTGTACTGTGTACGTACGTCTTTTACTCTTTACAAACAGTGCAGTGCATGTAGGCTTCTTTCTCTTGCACGCTAGGCAACTTCGTCAATGGAGACGACTCCGATTCCCCACGCGGAGATCATTGGTGCACCGACTCCTTTGAAGCTCAAAATTCGAATTAGTCCCCCAGCCGCGACGTCGAGTTCGTCAGCACCTTCAGCGCGGCTGATGTCACTCGAACAACGTATATTTCTAATTCGAGGCATTGACGGGAGTTTAAAGACGTTAGCTACGCGGACACGTCAACCGGCACCCGCACTGCAGCGATTTGCACCGTCGTCGACAGTGCAACCAAGGATGCCTTCACTACCTTTACCACCTCCACCTCTGACACACTGGAGTCAGGCATCTGCATCGCAACAGCGGCTTGCCAATACCCAACTTCCAGCGTGTCCTAGCGAAAGGGTTTGCCGGAGGTTGGAAACTAAAGCGTCATGGAAAGCTAGCACGAGACCACCACTCGCACAAGCACCGATTCAATCGCCACTCGGTGGTGGACGTGCTCGACAGCAAGCACTGCCTTATCCTGCTTCGGACGCGCTTCGAATAACGCGAGCGGCGACACGTGGTCGATCGATGGCACGAATGAGTGCTATTCCATCGTCGGTGCCCACGTCCCCGGATGTTGCAGTTGCTCTGAAGAACGGTGTGCGTTGTTTCGGTGTTGCTCCTGGTGTGCAGACATTTGCTGTTCGTATTCATAATGGGGCGTCTGAATCAACGCCTCGTGAGGCCAGTCTTCCGGTCGATGAAAAGAGTTGTAGGATGGCGGAAATGTGCGATCGAACGGTGGCGGCGGAAATGTTGGATAGAATCTCGGGCGAGGCAACCGACGGGGTGTGGATGGCGATGAATGGTACTGAATGAGTATGATGCAGGATGGGCACTCTGCTAGGGGTGTGATGTTTTACTCTGAACAAAGTTGGTGAGCTTCGGAGCATGTTTCGGTTTGGGGGTGATTGTAAGTTATTTGAACAGTTTGGGGTGGGGCATGCAGTCTGCATAATAGGCAGATGGATTGCTTTTAGTGGTTTGCTTGGTAGAGGTATTAGCACCGAACTGCTGTGACTGCTTGTCTCTGCGATTCTTCACGCTCATCTTCAGTCTAGTAAGCTGGCAGGTGTAGCTTGAGTGTTCGGTATCACTGTCACCCTGCTTGCATAAACAGTCCATAAAAGGATAGAATCGTAACGTTGTCATAAATGGTCCATAAAAGTGGTTAAACCTTGACCATTTATGACAATTTTATGCAAGCACTTGGGTGACAGTGTATGGCGACGGGCGAAGTAGTTCGTAGATACGACGAGTCCAGCTGGACTGACTTTCGGATAGGGCGCTACAAGAACTGCCCGATGCAAGCGCTGCGGTTTGTTTCTTGTTTTTGTTGTCTTAGTTGCAGTTTGCTTTGCTTACTACCGCGGTTGTACAGTGCTAGTTAGCCGGTCGGTTTGCTTTTGTTGTACGCGAGTTTGTTTGAGCTTTCTTTTCTGTCTAAAAGTGTCTTGATCATTTCTCAGCAGGATCTGTGCAGATGTCAGTCGAACGTTTGCTGTCTTATCACATTCCTCGTTGTATATTGGTTGTAATTTATTTATTATACATTGTAATTATCTGTTGGACTTTTTCTGTCTGGACAGGGACAGTGCGGCGTTGGGAACGACAGTCTATATGCAATTTTCGATCCGTCTCTGTTCAGGATTTTTCGTTTTCTGTTTTCGAGCATTATTGTGGCTGATTACTGTATATCTGTTGCTTACGCTTTCATCGTTAACAACGTATGATAATGTTCGCGTCCAGGCAATTGCGTCATAATTTTGAGCGTTAACATAGTACACCAGTTGCGCGTTCGTTATGACTTCCGCAGCCAGAAGCCTTTTCTGCGGCGGTGTTTTTCTTATTAGAATTTGCGTAAGTTATGGGCTTTGTTTCTCTCGTTCATTAGGAAGACTTCTAAGATGGTCGTGTTGGCGTCGTAGCTTTGCACTGCACTATCTTCTGCTTTTTTCTGACTTGCGATCGCTGATCGTGTTTACTGTTCTCATGATTGGTTGGCCGCTAGCGGCTCAAGACCGTAAGTGCACGCACTTGTTTGAGTTGGTTCGCTCGACCGCGTCGCTTGTGCGGTTTCTGTATCGTGTAGGTTACGTGCCCTTATAGAGTCGCGCCTTTCCATCACCATAGTTATCAGACTCGATTAACGACGTGTTCTGGCGTTGTGCTAGATAGCGACTGCACCGACGTCCACAAGCAAGAACTATGGGCAAGCCGTCGGGCTCAACAAAGTCGCGCCCGAAAATGGGCAATCGGACAGGCAATCGGCTCAACAAGTCGAACCACAGCATGAATCCGGGTATGATGTGTGTCAAGCGATGAGAAGCAGGCAGACTTGATTACGACAATGCCTTGGGTGACTGTAGATCGACCGAAAGACAAGGCTGCTGGTGGTTCACAAGCGCGCGACAAGGCGACGATCCGGCGGCTTCGAATGTACAAGAGTTTCAAGGCGAAGCGGTACGCTCTTAGCTGGGTGTAATTCCTTCTTTAATGTTTGATGATGGCTCTGACTCATGTATGTTTGTGCAGAAATAAGGACGGAAAGATCATTCGTGCCGCGCCTTATCAGGAACGATTATCGAGCGGCACGGTCGCACGTGTTGAGCCCAATCGTCGGTGGTTTGGTAAGTGCATTACATATAGATAATCTATTAGGTGTAATTCTAGTAGTGTGCATATATTATATACACAGTGCGTGTATGACAAGTACTGTACGTTTGAATGAAATTCGAGTTTGGTCGTGCTCTTTATTGAAAACGTAGAACATTGCTTGATACACTGTAGGAAACACTCGTGTCGTCGGGCAAACCGCTTTGCAGAAGTTCCAAGAAAATCTCGGCAAAGCCATGAAGGATCCGTACCAGGTGGTGATGCGTCAGACTAAGTTACCAATCACGTTGCTCAACGAGACGGCGAAGGTGAGACTGAGGAGAGTTGAAATGTTTTTAGCTTATCGTATTGAACGTGTATGTTTTTGAAGAACAGTCGTGTTCATGTACTTGACACCGAGAGCTTCGCCCACACGTTCGGACCGCGAAAGCAGCGCAAACGACCGAACGTACAGGTGGGCGGACTCGAGGAGTTGGCCTTAGCGGTCGCTGGTCGTGCGAAAACGTATGATGCGGATGCGGATCGCGATCTGGTTAGAGAAGACGATGGTGTTCGGGATAAACCGAGTGAACCTGTCTTTATGAAGGGACAGTCGAAGCGGATTTGGAAAGAACTCTATAAGGTGAGCAGCTGTGTAATGTAGTGGGAAATCCCTCTGTTATCTTTGATAAACGGAAATGGCAATGGGCTTTGTTGTAGGTGCTCGATTCGTCGGACGTTGTTTGTCAGGTGCTGGATGCACGTGATCCACTTGGCACACGGTCGCCGCATGTTGAGCAGTTCTTGCGCAAGGAGAAGGCGCATAAACATCTTATGTTTATTTTGAACAAGGTCGATCTTGTACCGACTTGGGTCACGGTGAGCAGTGAAGATTTGTTTTGTATGGCTTATTGAGCACGTACTGTACTGGACGATTTTTAGCAAAAATGGATTGCGATCTTGTCCGCCGAATACCCGACCCTCGCGTTCCATGCGAGCATGATGAACCCGTTTGGCAAGGGTGCACTAATAAACCTTTTGCGCCAGTTCGCCAAGGTTTCTACTCATGTTTGTTTTTACTTGTAAGTAGCTTTGGCTTCATCCTTTTTCGTTTGGTTTCAGCTTCATCCGGATAAAAAGCAGATTAGTGTTGGATTTATCGGCTATCCCAACGTCGGCAAGAGCTCGGTGATCAACACACTTCGGAAGCAGAAAGTTTGCAATGTCGCACCGATTGCTGGAGAAACTAAAGTGTGTTTCAAAACTGAATGTCCGGTCTATGATCTAAGCATCTTTGCTCACGGCTTGCTTCAGGTGTGGCAGTACGTGACACTAATGCGACGAATCTATCTGATCGATTGTCCCGGTGTTGTCTATCCGGCGGGTGATAGTGAGACGGAGATTGTTTTGAAAGGCGTGGTACGTTCTATTGGATGAGAAGCCAGGTGCTGTTGATGTAGTGCATCTCGGTTTTGTCCTGTAGGTTCGTGTTGAGAATATTAACGACCCGGAGTTGCACATTGGGGCTGTTCTGGCGCGTGTGAAACCAGAGTATATCAGTCGCCAGTACAAGATTGATAACTGGACTGATGCCGATGACTTTCTGCTTCAGCTGGCGAAGCGGAGCGGGAAATTACTCAAGGTACTAGTGGCTGGGTTTTTGCTCTGTGGAAGTTTAGCAGTCGAGGATGTGGGTCTGCGGTTAATGTTGTTTTCGTTTGTAAGGGAGGTGAGCCGGATATTCCAACGACGGCGAAGATGGTTCTCAATGATTGGCAGCGAGGAAAGTTGCCATATTTTTGTATGCCGCCAGGCTGTGAACTAAAGAGTGCGGCAGTGCTCGCTGAAGAAAGGCGGGCAGCGCAGCAGACGAAAGTAAGTGTCCATTACAGCTAGCATTATGTTACGCGGTGCGGTCGTTCGATGTTCGATGATGTTGTACTGCATTCGGATACACACAAAATCTACATTTGATCTTATCTGAACTGCACTCTCTCCGGAGATGCACGCTGATCTAGCTTAATCGCTGAGAACCGATCGGTCGACCTATTTTTAGTCATGGGACGTACTACTTTTTCACGCAGTGGAGGTCTTCGGCGTTTTTTCTTCGCTTGCAGGCTGCCGATGATGAAGATGCGGAAGCGCAGTTGGCTGGTCCTTCTTCGGAACCAGCGGGGACCGACGCACACTTGCCACGGGTGCGCCAGAATTTGGCGAAGATTGCGCACACGACCGAGTTTGCAGAAGGCGACGTCCAGACGTTGACCGAGGGCGACACCGAAGGCCCATTTGACGATGATGGAAAGAGTTTTGTTGGCGCCACTGAGAGCGAGTTCGGCGCCGATCAGGACGAGAAGGCAACAACGGCTGCTAGCGAGGACTGTAGTGGACTCAGCGATGTTAGTGGCTTGAGTGATCTCGAGTTCGATATTTCTGGATCGGATGATGACGGGGCGCCGACGGAGGCACCGCAGCGCGGGGGCAGATCGCGCAAACGATGGGTCATTTCGGCTGAGAACGATGTTAATGCACCGGAGAGAACGAAACGAAGCAGACGAGGTACAGTACTGTACGTACTGTGGGAAGTTTATGCACGATGATGCCTGCTTTGCGCCATCGCGTGTGTGTACAGTACGTTGGGATTCTATGTTACGGTACCGCAAGTATGTAAATATATGTACGTTTACGACTTTACATAGTGCGAAAACTGTTTGCAAAGACTTTCTTTTCTTTAAGGCGGTAAGAAACACAAGAAGCAGAAGACGGCGTTGACAAATGTGATTTCATTGGGAAAGAGAGGCCAGGTATTACATTACGTACATTTACAGTCGTCGATGTATAAACACACTACTTGACTGCATGATGCCCGTGTGCAAGTGAGAGTGCGCTGCACGTGCATTTTATTTGCAGCCAAGTGACGGCAAAGGCGTGAAATTTTGGAAGAAGAAGCAGAAGCCGAAGGCAAAACATCAGATCTAGTGGGGCTAGATCCGTCGGGTCACTCCGTTCGGCAACTGCGGCGGAGTGATGCCGCCCTCGCTCACTTGATCACTGGGAAGAAGTTTTGCCCAAGTCTCCGTTTTGCAACTGAAGCTGAGCCATCGTCGCTGACTTGCCGCTAGTAGTTCCACAGAGGAAGTGCTGGCCGCATCCAGGGAGGCGGTCGGCCGAGAAAGCCAAACGGTGCGGGTGGACTGAACTGCTGCGCGCGAATGTACGTCGCTTGCTGAATGCGCTGCTGTGACGCTGTGCTGTAATCTTCTGTTGTTTGGGCAAACGGATATTCTTGTGCACCACGCTGCCAGTCGTCTGTCAGTCGGGGACTATGTTGCAAGTGCGGCAAAAGTTCCACAGTTTTCATACTTGCAGGAGTCGTTTACTCGTTGATTTAGCTAGTTCTGGTACATTCTTCGATCTTAGAGGGTGCTTACTCTGGAACATCTGGGAAACATCACATGTGCAGTGCGTACGCTTTTTGTCATGTGAGTACAAAAGTACGTACTGTACGTATGTGTTGTGCATATACTTTATACGTACAAGTATGCGTACGCAGCAGATGTACGTACGCCCTGCACAGGCCTTCAGTGCACACGGTATAGCTGAGCAAGAACTTTGTGCATTCAACGAAAGCTGGTGGAACTTTTGCCGCACTATTGCGAGTATTTGGGAAGTCGACCAAGGCACGGAGGTTCGCCGGGTCGAGCACTGCTGTCGGGCATCGTAAAGTCGAAGTAGCTCCACGGATAGAAGCTGAGCGGTCGAGTGCCAGCTGCTTTGTTAATGCTGGCCCGAATTGTGTAGTTGAGAAGGTAGTGTTCACACGACTGAACGTTCGTAAAATTGACGAAGGTGAACGAGTTTGGAAAGAGAGGGTCTTCGCGTTGTGCAACTTGTGTCGTCCGAGTCGAGAGGTTTGTGACCAGCGTTGCGCCTTGCGCGAATGGCAGATCGGTCGATTCGAACATTAGCGAGAGCCAGCTGGGACCGTAATCGTTGAACTTTGGCACAACTCGGACGAGACGTTGATTGCCGACGTACTGTAAGCACTGTCTGAGGGAGTTTGCGTTGACGGTAATGTCACCATTGCCTCCGGTCAGCCCTCCAGCGGTGGTACGATCACAGGGTGTCAGCAGGGCACAGTATGTGCAGTCTGTTCGTTGACTCTTGATGACGAAGCGATGCAATGTACAGACGATGAACCACTTGTTGGCGAAGAGCGCCTTACTCGAAACGTTTGAGAATAGGAAGACCTGTTCGCCGAGATTGCTTGCGCCGAATATTATTTTTAGGTCTCTATATGCGTATGGTATCGATGTGAATACTTAGATGTACTGTACACTTTACGTTTAACACAGCGACCCAACGGATAAAACGCTACGTATACACGAAATTCTGCGGTAATATAGCAGCCTATGCGTACGGCACTGTACCCTATTGTTGTACTGTATAGCCTAGTCTACCCCGTTACTTCACGTACGACACTACGTACTCTATTGCCCTGCGTAGTGCATGGCGTACCCTACTGCTTCCACAGTGGCCTTACGTACCCCGTTGCCGTGCGTAGCTAAGCACGTATCTGCTGCGGCTATGTATACATACACTTATTCCACTAGCTACGAACGTACGGACCGGCTGCCTACGCACGATACACGTACGTAGGTGCCTTCTTGCTGCGCACGACATACGTAAGTACAGTAGGTACTTCTGGCTACGCACGAAGTGTAAGTATGTTGATACCTGCTAGCTACTAACGATATACGTGCGCAGTTGGTGGCTACGCATTACATACATGTGTACGTACCTGCTCGCTATGCACGGATATGTACGGTACGTGCCTACTACGTGTATATACACGTACTTGCTGGCGTTTAACAAGTCTTAGTCTTTTCCCTCCCGGAAGTGGACTTAGTTTGTAATTTTCTGGTCACTTCGTCTGAAGCCAAACACTGCCCAGACGTACAAATGTATCTAATTTTTATTTAGTCAACAGGTTGTCGATCATCTGGATCAGACATCTGCCATGTATCGTAGTTCGGAAATTGTGTACTTCAGGCTCACATAACGAAAATTCCCAAAATATGTTTATTTTAATTGATTAATTGTTTATATTATATTATTTATTTTTCAAAATTTATTATTTTTTTGTTTGACAAAATCAGTAGTAAACACTTAGTTTAAAGATTTTTCGAAATTTTCGTTATGTGGGCCAACAGTGCACAATTGCCCGCATTTCTAGCTTCGCTCTTATCATACCGACATGTGCACACGAACATTTACCATACTTTCGCTCCTTATTCAACAACGGCGGTGTCGTGTCGTCTTGAAATGGCGTCGACCAGACAACGACATTCTGAAAGTTGCGCTGCACATACAAGCTAACGACATACTCGCCCGCATCAGCGAACCAGTCGAGAAACATCGCCGGCCGTTCCTCAAGCTCAGGACACGTTTCTTCGCACAACGCCATTCGCATAGCCATCACCAGAGAAACCGTGAAAAATCCAATTTTATGCACCCACATGGCCACCATTTTTATCGCAATCGAAAAAGCGATCAAATTTTCACGCACTGCGTATAATAGTTGAACAAAAGTAAAACACTCGACAACTGCCATCGTTTATCTCGACAAGTTCATCGAAACTTTTTTCCGCCTGCACAATTACACTTGTTGCGTAATAGTATACGCGATGAACCAAAACGGAGCAGATGCGCGACACTCGTTTACCGCTGTCAACGACAAAACGAAGTGGGAGGAAACAGAGCGAAACAGATCACGAGTACACATTACAATGAGCAATCTGTTTAGTAAACGTACGCGAAGAGTGATTACACAGGCCATGTACAACACTTCAGGCATATTAAAAAACGGAAGTCTCGTTAAGGTGGTATCTTCGGTTCGCCTGGATTATATTCGTAGTGCTTAACGTAATCTCGTGGCCTGAAAAACGCAGCAATGAAGAAGTGATGAACGAGTACCACAAGTGAGTTAACCCTTTCGCTATGTGAAAACGTAATATAACATACTGTACGTTACACATACCAGTCGAAGAGCGCGGGGAAGCTGCGCCTTTCTTCCTCCGTGTACTCGTCGACACGCTTCGGTACTCGCATCACTTGCTCCATCTGATTGCTAGCGTTCTTCAGCAGCAGTGGGGGAATCTCCTGAACGTGAAAGAAAGAGAACTATGTAATTTATAGGCTGACCGCAAAGCAACACGTAAGGCGTAAATATTGGCAAAACTCGCGGGAAAAGGAAACACAAAACTAGACTCACTTCGTCGGCGATGAGGTGCAACCGCTCCATGACGTTGCGACGATCGGCCCACACCTCGTTCGTGACGGCTCGATAGACTTCCATCCATAAAATCTGAATAGCAAAGGTGACCGTTGCTAGAGAATGCGGCACTTATGCAGTTTATGAGTCCTTTCAAATTGAAAAAAATTTATATACAATGCGACGCGCCTCGTCGAGCTAAGCAAGAAATTTTCGACAAAACCATGTTTTGACCAAAAAATCCGATTATAGTCGCTAGTGCTATAATACCTGTTTCAATGCTTTCATGGAAAAATGAGCATTGCTGAAAACTACTGTCCGCTAGCCAATATTTTACTGTCAAAAACAAAGCAGGAAGGTTCGCGAAAGTTTCTAAAACGCATAAAAAGCTTGCAGGGCAAATGAATAGAATTATCAAATCAGTTTCACATTTAGAAATGGGCAATCAAAGTAAGTAGAGCGGTTTTTATTTTTAGAAACACCAGAAAAGTGCATCATCATCGCCTGTATAGTATACCATCGTAGTGTTGCTCAGACTGCATCTGCAGTGTCGGCACACGCTACTATGTACTTTCATGCTCGCCAACGTTCGATGTCTTTATCCAATCAGCGAAAGCCATGCAAAAGTCACCAACTGCGTAGGAAAAACGAAAAAAGTAGTATGCGTACTTAGCTAGTTTCAATTTTCGTTCTCCACCTATTTAAAAGTCACGAAGTACTTTCAAACAGCGTGAATTACTGTACGAATATTGGTATCGGGCTGATACTGTCGGCCGATAGCGATACCAGCCACGGAAAGTATCGGTAGCCAATACCAAAATCTGGTATCGATACATCCCTAGTGCTGGCATTATAGATTTAACTACGTTCGGGAATCCCAATACATTTCCTGCCAGGGAATCCA
>JAQGBB010002096.1:0-11645 GCA_034691745.1 Prismatolaimus dolichurus | reverse complement strand
CGTTCTCACGGAGTTCCTCGCCCCAGTTTCGAAATTTACAAGCGTACTGCTTGTGAGTGATTTGTTCTTATTTTATGCAAGCAGCTTTATTCCATAGCCCCTTCTTTGCTCTTTCAAACGATATATTGGCCATTACTGTATGATCAGCCTTGCTTGAGCTTTAGCTCGCCCCGTTTAAGCTGGTGCAAACCCATGGGCTACCTTAAGCGAACATTTTCACGAGAGAGTGCCAAAACACTGAGTATCGATGAGAAAATGTTGTAGATTTTGACTAGTTTAACACTGAAAATTGAATAGATAAGCGTCGATTTGATTTTCACTATGCTTACAATAATCGTGTTTGGATCTTCGATGTACTTCTTCACAATGCTTTCTGTTTTCTTTATCACGTCACGCTGCTGCCCATCGGATTCAACCTGTTTATGCGATAGGCGGTGATACCAAATCATCTCACAAAGCATTCGAGCATAATTCCTTCACCTCTGTCATTCCCGGAAGATCGATTAGGGTCAACGTAACGACGTCTGGCGAGTAGAAGTATATGATAATTTCGCGCTCGTCTATGCCCTGCAGAAAGTATGATAGCACAGTCTGCATACGTCACGTCGGGTGGGTCTGGATCAAAGTGAAGTTATGTGTGAAAGGAATAATTCTTATTACAAATAACTCATGTCATAAGTGTACGGTTTCAATAGTCTGCTCTGTTTCGCTCCTAACGTAATGAGCAGTCACCTTTCCCAGCCCAGCTAGTTCAACTGTCTGACGCTGAATCTCTTTTCGAACTTCATCCATGTCGAAGAAGATTTTATCCTCCTTGCCTTGCGATTGTGGATAAACGAATCGAACGTACTCAGTTTTGACGCCAGCTGGATAAAGAAAGCAAGTCTGCATGTATATACCTAGGCAACCAGTGGCGAAAATCGGCTAACAAAAACACAGGACTAAATCTGGAATTCCGTATAATTTACTTTACAATTTATTCGTGATTTTATTGCAATTTTCAAACTAGAATCTTTTCAAAAATCCTGTTTTTATATTGCTGTTCGAATAATATTCAAAAGGTCTCAAACATTTTTGGTAGTTTAGTCTTTGGTATATTATATATACAACTAAAAATTTTCGAGTTTAACCTTGGACGCGTAATCACGACTTTCCCCTGGCCCGATTTTGAACAGGACTATCCTTATATGGAAACAACTCCATGCATGATGTGCAAACTTTTGGCATTTGAAAAACCCCGAAATTTACATTTTGAATTTCCGCGATTTTCAAATTTTGCTACATTTGACTGCTCGTAGAAAGCGAAGTGAAAGTTTCCGCTAATTACCGCACTTTTTTTGCGCTTCGATATACTCCATTTTTGACACCATTTTTGGAAATTTTGGGGTAAAAACTCGATTTTTCCACGCGCGCAGAGGCGTCAAAAATCAAAATTTTCTCGCGATTTTCAGTTTATCCTTGGACGCGTAGCCACGAGTTGTTTTCATATAAGCATTGTCCTCTTAAAAATCGGGCCAGGGAAAGTTGTGGTTACGCTTCTAAGGTTAAAAAGTTGAAGAAAAAGTTAGTGCCCACGAAAAGTCTTACCTTCACCGTCCGATTCGTCCAAGTTGACGAGATGGAGCAACAACGGCGTTCGTGTGACAATGTCTTTGCCTCGCGGAAGAAACTCGCGACAAACGATGCTTTCGAGCACGGACGTCTTTCCATGGCTCTGGAGTAAAACACCGTTCGCCATGCACCAGAACTCTTTCACGTCACAAACCTGGTTCCCAATGACGACTATGCGCGGAAATGAGAAGTTCAATCTTGCGAGCGGTTTCACTCTCGTCGAGATGTCCTGCAACTGGTTGATGGCGTTCGCGAGCGCTGCTAGAGGTCTATCTTCAAGATCGTCGGTGGGTGGCATTTTTTGCTGAACCTTTGTGTTTCTGGTAAGCTTCTTTTTGAAAGAAATTTTGCACAAACGCTGTTCACGCTGGCGGCATACGCCTTAACTCTAAGACAACTGTTACGCTAATTTATGTCAACATATGACTCCTGATTGCAAACAGAGCAAGAGGAATTTCTGGCACATATTCACTACCTTCGATCACTAAAAATCATTTTCCGTAAAAGCTGTTTCATCTTTTTGTCCAAAAAATTTCGTTCAAAACTTTTATTGTCGTCTACTTGCCTGGTAGAAGCTTTTTCGCGTTCCTTGCTAAGCTGGAGACCGCGGCTAATATACTCAGTCAGCTAGCGCCGCAGCTTTCGAGCTCACAGCGAAACTGATGTTGTCCCTATTGATGCTGTCCCTGCCGCTTTTTGCTCACAGCGCTTTTTTACAGCCGTAATTAATTTTCCCCTCCCAGTTGCGCAGAATGCCTGCAGTGCGTAGATAGCAAGCTTTTTCGTCTGCTCAAAATCGAAGAAAGCTGCAATAAGCAGAAAAACCTATATATAGCATGGACAAGTTCTCACACTATTGAAAAGTGAGTTTATTGCTAGCGCACCAGAGTAGTTCTTCGAAGCGGCACCCGCGAGATAGACAACTGGCGTTGGATGAACCGCATACGAAACGTTGAAGATGCTCGCAGTCTGCTCGTGAAGTTTCAGATATTGGTATGCAAGAAAAACGGTGACAAAGAAGAAAATGTTGAGCGAGAGAGGGACGACGACTATCGCAGCATAGATGAGCGACCATATCCAAATGCCAAGCAGAGCAAATATAACTATGAGATAGAGCGCGTAGCCGATCTAGGTTAGCATTCCGGCGACGTTGACGGCGAGGAAGGAAAGAAGACAGGCGGTCCGCCTCTTCCTCAGACCGACGAAAAAGAAGACGATCGCGAAGAGAATGAGCACTTGTCCGGCGTATTTGCCCGTGTCGACGAGAACGTTGGCAGTGCAGTAGTCCGTCTCAGTCGTGTAGAACATGACGACGATGAAGGTTTGAATTGCGAAATCGACGGCCAGCAGAATCGATTAGATGATGCCAATGACCAGCGCACCGGTGGGCACTATAAGGGGGTAACAAATCATATAGTCATGCACTCATAACAGGAACTCAGGGGACCGACAAAAAGTTCCACTTATGCAAACATTTTTCCTTACGCACACGCTTGAAGGGATCCACAAAAAGTTTTACTTAAGAGATAGTTCATCTTATGCATGTCCCACTTATGTGTGCACGACGGTACCGTGACCAGAGGTTATGAAAAGCTGTCTAATACCGCTGCAACAACAGCCAAATCCACACGTCTTTCATATGGAATTTCAAAGTTGACTCATTTTGAAGGAATCTAACAATCGATTCTTCGTTGGCCTCTCAAACAAGTGGAAAGCGACGCGATTTTAGGGCTTTTTGACGTATTTCTAAGCGTGTTCAACTGCAGTAATGCACCATTTGCGCACTCATTTGAAAATGTATTTAGGCTCATAATCGGATATTTTTGGACTAAAACTAGTCGCTCGACGTGTGAAATTATCAGGATTACCGTTTTTTCTCGCATTTAAGCCAGTCGGTGTAGGTGGCGCTTTGACGCTGTATTTAATGCAATGCTCATTTCTCCCTCGCTCTCGCGACGTTGCATTGAACACAGCGTCAAAGCGCCACCTACACTGACTGGCTTAATGCGAGAAAAAACGGTAAAGCGTTACGCTCAATTTCAGCAATCTGTGAACCGAAATGCGTATATGAGGAACACACTCCAAAGCAACATGCGAACAAGCCACCGAGACATGCTTGAATTTGCGCTTCAGTTTTTAGGTTTACTTACACGCAAGTGGAGCCTTATGCAACGATCTTGATATGTCCGTCTGTTGGTCTGTCTGTGACCAAATTATCTCGAACTAGAAGCAACCGATCGAGATATGGTTTTTTGCTTTAGATACCTTGGGATAAAAGTACGAACGAGTTTGAAGATGGATATTGGAGGTCCAATATCCGAGGCAGGGCAAAGAGTTGAAACCGGTTTTTCACGTAAAAATTTCTCTGGACGCCGCTGAGTCATCGCGCGTGCGAAAAACAAGTAAATCGGCAAAGCCGAAAAATCGATCTTCTGGTTATGGTTCATTGGCTGTTTATAGCAACTCCAGAATCAAACTTTCGCAGCTACGGCATTATATGCATGTCTACGCGCGTGAGCGCGTTTTCGCGAAAATTTGTCAACCAACTGCACAAACCGCTACAAGCATCAAACAGAGCCGAGAGTATCAAAAAAATCATCTGCGGACTACGTAAACTCGTTTTAGTTTTAAATTTTGAAAATCGGTTGAGAAAAACTAAAGTTATCATCCGGATAGACTGAGTGATTTACTTATTCGCACGCGACCAAGTAGCTATCTTTACTTGAGCGCTGCGCGCTCCAGAAGTTGGAAAAAGTAATAATTTATCGAACTTCTATTCTGGGTGAAAAATGCATAAAGCTGTCGCACAGCGTGTTTGCAACAACACTAAACAACATTCCATTAAATACGCGTGCGCGTTTTCGCGTAAAATTTTCTAAGTCCGAACGTCCACATATCGTAGAACACACCGCGCTAGAAATCCGTGGGCAAAATTTCAGCTAAATTCGTTGGCACAATGGAAATTTCAGCTAAATCCAAGCAGAAGTCAGAACTGCTCATACATTTTCATAGTCCGATTAATTTCAATTCAAGTATTTGGTTTTGACCCTGGTGCTCAATACCTCTCGCACAAAATCGTAATGAATTCACACTAATTTTCAGCTTGTCCTAATGCAAAAATATCACCCAAGAATAATGAAGACAATTCACGATAGAAAAGTTGACGTTTCTGATTTTCTATAATTTTGAGGTGCAGCCGCAAATTTCAATGAACTTATTTTCTGTCAAAACCATCGCGCTTTGCTAGCAAAATAGAGGAGGCTTTCGCGATTCTGAAACACCAAAGATATTGAAAATCTGTTAAGTACATCACGACAGATGGCGAAAAAAAGTAAGAAAATTGCGACTTTCATCACTCGTCGAGGACCCATGAAATTTTACCAGGGATGCTTGTCGTCGTGCAAATAGCGACACCACGTGTTCAGTGACATCGAAAACATCTAGGGCAATCAACTTCAGCACAGCAGTCATTGCGCCCGTTTGCCTATTGCCTTCTGAAGTTGTTTCTCTGACTTTCGTCGCAAAACGCTAAATAATCAGGAGCAAATTTCTCGGTTATGCATCCATGCTGAAACATTCTGCTGATGCCACCTTTTGCAGGACATGTTGGACAGAGATGGTCGCGGGCTGGCATATTCGGAGCCAGGCCCGATCCGAACATGTTTTTTCCAGCCCTCGGCCCGGCCCGACCAGAACACAATTCGCAGAATCGCATCCAGCAATCGCACAGGCTTGCCTTGGTGTGCCTTTTTGAGAAAACCCTGCACGTCTACTTGTAGTTTTCTTTGAAAAAGCAGCAGAACAGAGGTCGGCAACAAAAACTTTTCTTTAACGAGTTCTTGGTTGAGGATCGGTCGGCCCGGCCCGGCCCAGCCCGAGATTTTTTTCCGAGGTCCAGCCCGGCCCGCGACCATCTCTGCTTGTTATCGGGTATGCATGAAATTTGATGTGCTCAATCGTGGCGCCGTATTGCTTCACGTTTGGCATCCATATCAATTTTACTGCAAGTGGTTTCAGGTCCACTGCCGAGTGTACGAATGGTATCAGTGGACCTCGAGGATCTTTACATCCGACTTGTTACAGTTGGACGTTTTGTTTTCTTGAGAAATTTTGGCCCTAAGTTTTAGCCTAATTTTCATCCCATTTTCGGCCCGCCCAATAGATACTATTAAATTTTGAATTACTTATAGATGTCCACACCACAACTGAAGTTACGGTCGACAAAGAAGTCACACTCTCTACGTAGTTTCTTGATTAATCCCACCCGGAAGATTATTCAATTTTTGCCAATTCGGGCCAAAGTTTTTACAGTATAAGTATCTCCAGGGAATTATTCCAGACGTGCCATTGTTTGACTCGTTGCAAGGCATTTCAAGATAATTTGAAATGCTCACTCTATTAGTGTATACTCAGTATAAAAATTCCCAGTCAACATTTTTGGAGTTTTTGCGCAAAGAGGTCAAAATTTCACCAAAATCGGCGAAATTTCAGCAAAAAATCCTCAGATTTTCTATTTGATCTGAGGTGAAAATCTGGGCTGAGATAAAAAATGTTATAATAATTCCCTTTCCCGAGTAATCCCCCGGTGTGCCACTAATTGGAAGGGGGGACTAATCAAGAAAATACGGTAGTCATTGAAGGAAGCAGTGAAGAAGACACTTCGTTGACTTTTTGGCACAAATTTCTTAAACAAGACAAACAACGGGCATTCGAATTTTCCTAGCGTTTATAATGAGTCACCAAAGAACTAGTGGTGAAATTTTGAAGCGGACAGAGTTCGTTTTCAAGCGAAAATCGTTGAGTTTGTCTGCGCTTTCCTCAAACCCTAAAGATCTGAAATTTACATAGAACACGAAAACAAAGCTGCTATCTCGTTCTCTGCATTTTAGGATAAGTCGAAGACAGCTTTCAAGAATGCGTATGTCGGCTATAGTCTTCGTGTTCGCAGTCACAGTAGTTTGAACGATATCGGGTTACAAGAAAATTGGCAAAGCCAAAAAATGCATTTTCTGGTTATAGTATCGTAGTCTATATTTGGTTGTTTATATCAACTAGAGAGTAGAACAATTCGTAGTCTTACGCGCGTGAGTACATGCGTGTACGCGTTTTTTGTCCAAACGTCCACTTCACTACTGCACCGACCGCTACACACCGGACAGAGTGGAGAATAGCAAAAGGACGATCTACGGACAACGCAGATTCGTTTTGGCTTTGAAATTTTTAAAATCGGTTCAGAAAAGTTAAAGTTATCGCCCGGACTAACTGACTGACACGCGATCTTTATCTTTCGCGCCGCACGCTCCAGAAGATGCGGAAAAACAGGACACTGATAAAGGACATGCAGCAACAATATGCACCTGGAAAAATTCAGGTTTCTTGTACTTTTTCAGACTTGCTCTAAAGGCAAGAGAGGTCACCGGTAACGGGTGCGCAAAGGTTCGTTGCTAGCGTGATAGCGATTGCTTTCCGTTTGCGTTCGACTGCAACGTCTGTGGCGATTCCGGTTTCTGTGAGCTTCCAGCAGGCCGGAAGTAAGTAGACATACACGTGCTGTCTGCAGGACGGTCAGTTTGGCACGATGAATGTTGCGCTGATTTGGAGTATTTCCCGAGAATTAACGTTTTGTCTTATAAACGGAATATGAGGTCTCGCAAAACACAAGTTTTTCTCCCGTGAGACCTCTACCAGACGCCAGATATAACACGAAAAGGTAAATTTGGGCACTAACTTGCTTCAGTATGTTCTTTTTGCAAAAATAAAAATTTGTCTAGTGTTTTTCGAAAAATAAAATGGCTAAAAACTTTTCTTACAATAAAAAGCGCTTAAGACGTTTTGACATTATAGGTCGAATACTTGCGTAAAACGTTTTAGCCCTGTTTATTTTTTGCAAACCGCTTCATACTTTTTGGATAAACTCTACAATGCTTTTATATTTGCAAAATCTCATTACAACTTTTTAATTTTTTTTAAGTAAAAGGTTTAAAAGCGTCAAAATTTGTCATGCGCACAAACGCAGCAAAGATAGATGTGCATTATCACATCGCCCGACAATCACAACAATTTCGCACGCAAAGAAAGCCACAGTCAAATAGTCGTAGTAGTGTTTTTTCGGGGGAAAAAAACAGAAAGGACAAATTTACGTTTTCCGCGATTTTGGGCGGAAACAAAAACCAAAAATACTTTTCAGGCTGCTTCGGGAAGGAAAAAAACGGAAAAAATATTCCGGTCCGGGTCGGAAACGGAAAAAAGCGAAAAAATAATTTTGATGTTTTTTCCATTTTCCCACATTTCTCCATGTAAATTGCGAGAAAATTTTAGCGTTTTTGTCGAAATTTTCTTTAGGATTTTGACTTCTTTGGAAAGAAACAACTAGTTTTTGCCAACCGGGAACAACTCACTTCTCCATACGTTGAAAAACTTTTGAATTCCTTTTTAAATAGTATGCCACTTGCTCCACTGAAAAAAGAGCGCGCAGAGCCACGCGGATGTGGCAGTCTGTGTGCGACCGACGCGGACTGCGCTCACGGTGCTTTCTTCTGTCGCATGTGCGCACCAACGACACATACGTGCGGCGCGTAGTGTGCCTTCGGACTCTGAAACTCGGTGCAGAGACCCCGATCCTCAAACTTCAACGAGAAACAACTATACTTCTACTGATATTTGCTCTTTCCCTTTCAAATCAGTGTAGTTTCGTTTTGTTCGCCTACTTGCAGAGAATAATATCGTGCGTGAAAAATTGCATGCTATAGTGGTAAGAAATAAAATTTATTGGCATAATTATTAATTACTTTTGACCACGTGTATCCTGAGTGATGAATGCGCTCGACCATGAATACATGGTTAGTTAAAAAAAATTGTCTCGGGTCGGTCGGCGGCCGGCCGGCAACAGTGGCTGACCGAGCTCGGTCACTGGCAATTTTGAAAAGTTTTTCGACATGTTTTACATAGCGCAATCCTAACGCAAAACTCATGTTTTCAACTGTCACGTACACAGCAACAAAGTTTCTGGAGAAAACTTTTAACGCCGCAGCACGAAAAACAACACAAAAAATGCGCATTTTTTATTTCTGAAAAACATTTTTCTTGACTTTAAAGTCAACCAGCCGAAGGTCGGCCAGTAAAAGTCTTCGGCTTTTTTTACTTTCTTTGGTCCAAATCTAGTGATTACGCGTCGTGTTGCTCAAAGTTGGCCAGAGAATATGTTTAAATTCGCGTGAATATTTGCAAATTAGATTGACACACTTATTATTCAAAAGTTATCGGACAGTGTGAGCAACTTGCCAGTGGTATGCGACAACTTGCCAATAGTAGGTGTTCGGGGGGACAAAGCCCCTAACAATAATCTGTTTTTCGTTTGCTTTTTTTGGTTTTTTACGAGAGAGCGAGGAATATGGTTCGTAGCACAGCGACAAATCGTGGTCTCATTTTTTTCTCTTCTATCAAAAACTGATGTCTATCTATAGGTTCGGCGTCGATCTCAAGCTAGAAGCAACCGATCAAGATGTGCTTTTTTGCGTTAGGTAACTTGAATCTCAGGCATCTACATATTTGCGTGTTTATTGTTGCGGATTCACTACTGGGGCAGGGGACCGTCTTAAAAGTAGTTTTCCATGCAAAATCATAGGAACATCTTGTTGCGTTGCGATAAGGGCGTGTTTGAAAGCTTTGTAAAATACTTTGGGCTGAGACATGGTTGAGCTAGTGGAAAAACCTGTTTTTGAATCATCCGGAACGGTATAGCAAAAGAAAAACGTGGGTCAGTATGTTCTGGACGTAAGCTAGTGTCACGTGGCCTAGTGGTTTTAGCTTTGAAAGGCGTCGGCTTTGCGGCCAGAAGGTTTTTGGTTCAATTTCTAGACACTGGTTCATGGACAGTGAACACCCAGCGCATAACACTTCCTCTACATAGGCGGGTGGAAATATTCGAGAACGTTCTGGAACTTTTTAGCCTTGCTAATTTGCAGCATAAAATAATAAAGCAGTTGTGCTAAAGTTAAGAATGTTGTAATCGCGTTTTCGCAGATTTTTTTAGAGGAACGAGCTCGAATCAAAATCTAAGTTCGGATTAGTCAAGCTAGATAAAACTGTAGCGCAAAAGATTGAACCACTTTTGACGATGTTTTTTATCAAGTAATATTAAACTAATTTGATTTTGCTGGCGTGTAACTTGTGTACGCTGCAGACTTAGCGCACAAGTCCCACAGGCGCTAATAACGAATTAAACGACTTTTCCTTTCCAGAAAAACAATCACAACCTCAAAGGCACGAAGAACACTCATTTCTACCGCTCTAAGAGAACAAAACACGGCTTTAATTATAGGAATAACTTTTTGTGGTACTGTTGAAGAGCAAATTGGTACTTTAGAATCAGTTTTTAAGCTCTTGTTTCATAGTTCTAGCAGGCCCATCAAGTGCTATTCCCAAAATTCAAGCCTTGTTCTATTCTTTTAAAGGCGGTTGAAATGGGTGCTTGTTCGTGCCTTTAAGGCATATTATTTGTTAAGCTTACTATCCCTCAACAAATCCACAAACCACTTGCTATTTAAAAAAAATCGAAAAATTTGTAAATGTACGTAGTCCACAAAATACAAATTAGAGAATTAGAACTCACGCAGTACTGGCACAGACCAAATGCAGAATTGCGTAAGCACCTAGGTATGCAATTTTTAATATTCTGAACATGAAGCGCACTGTCTACTACGAATAGCCCATATTCGGACTGATCGCTTTCCAACACATCTGAAATTGTTTATTCTCGAAGCATCGGCGCCTACAAAAGAAAGATATGTTTTCACGTTGGCATTAGTGACAAATGCACTCGTCGTTAGTTAATAATTACTACCTGCATTTCGAGTGCAAATCGGGTATTTCGTGCCCAAAGATCTCCGCACAGTCGCCGCATAGCTTGTCGAGCATAGAGTGTATAGCTTCCCTTTTATAGATCTCACACGATTCCCACTCTTCGACGACGAGCGGCGCCTCTCGTGTTAACAAGAAGCGGAAATCAGGAATTCGACGAACAATTCTCCAGGAGTCGCTTAACTCTGCGAAGTTCAGGAGCAGAAGAACACCAATAAAGGAGCCGCTGGCAAAAAGCATTTTTGCAATGACTTCAGCAACAAGAGAACGCGGCGATGTCCACCGCTGATCTCTGCAAGAAAGTGCTTTCTCAAAGGTCCAAAATTTTCAGCTTTTCTCTACCGATAAATCAGCCTTTACTCCAGCGCGAGAGTTCGCCCACGCCACGCCAACGTATGACGTCGGAGCGAAAGCTGCGTAATTGCTTACTTTTTCTGTTTTAACGAAACGTTATCCCGTTCTGAACGGGAGTCTGTCGATGCGACAATTCCATTAGAACAATTGGTGTAGCTCTGGTGTACGCAACTTGAACCACGCAAATTTTTGCTTTTAGGCATACTACATTACACTTAGTGTAGCCGTATGCGATGAAATTTGTGTGTCCGTCTGTCCGTTCGTCTGTGAACAGATTATCTCGAGCTAGAAGCAACCGATCCAGATGCGGTTTTTTGGCGCGGGTACCTTGGGTCAAAAGTACGGGCAAGTTCGAAGATTGGCATTGGGGGCTCAATATCGGAGACAGGGCGACGCTTTGAAGTTCGTTTACCATCTAAATGTGGCTGGAAACGCGTCCTTTGCTTGGTGATTCATTTTCGCTGTATTACATGCCCTCGTTTTTGCTGGCTGCCTGTCGACTACGCCGCCACATTTTCTGCGGACAAAAATTCCGTGCACTTGATGTTTCGCTCCGCGCTTTTCAGCGTAGTCAGCATGTTTGACAGTCGTCTATTACCTTTAGCGCCCTCTGCCGAAGTCAGTAGGCCCTATGCGATGGGGCTTGTCTGTCCGTCCGTCCCTAGGCACGATAGCGCTCTCAAGAAGAAAGCTAGCGGACCCAAAATTTTTTGTGGGTACCTTGGGCCAAGGGCTCTTGCGAGTTTTTAAACGACGCCAGTGCACCTTATACTCCGCGAGTACGGTGATCCATTAAACCCACATCCACGTTAAAAATAGCG
>JAQGBB010002095.1:0-11650 GCA_034691745.1 Prismatolaimus dolichurus | reverse complement strand
CTTCGCACGCCTGGTGCGTCAGAATTTCTAACACTTATCCAAAAACTAACATCACAGACGTGTTCAGCGACCTCGAGCATACGTGAACCGCGTTTCAGGCCCCCAATCCGTCTGCAGCTCGCAAAAGGATAAACTGAAAAGTGTCACTATTTGTACTTTTTGGACCCCCTCTCCTAACTTTTTATAGAAGCAACCGATCGAGATCTCAAGCGGTTTTTCTTAGTTAGGCTTGCCCGCCTCAAACTTGTGTAGAAAATTTTTTAACTTATGTAGAGAAAACTCTTACTTCAGAAACAGCATTTTTTTAAATTGAGGTTCGCGACACTCATCGCACTCGTACTCCGTAACGTGTGCGAATATCGGGAAACAAAAGGCACCGATCGCGAGTTCTTACTGTGGGCTAAAATTTTTGGGCTCATGCTTGGGGGTTGGTGCTCTCTAGCGCGCACACGCCACACGTGAAAACAGTGTCACTCTTTGTACCTGTCACTCTTTGTACCCACCTACCCTAGTTATAAAATTAGACCGATATAAAATCAAATTTCCAATGCGACTGACACTTGAAAATGAAAATATTTTTTGCAAAACTCATTATTAATTTTCGAGACAAGAGACCGCTTGCCTCTTTTTGTGCGTTACACGTCCGCGGCACGCTGCGCTCCGAATTGTGGTGTTTTGATTTGAAGACACACGTATGGCAGAACGGGAGGAGTAATTACTGTGGCCGCACTCTTTTCGCTTTTTCTCGAGACGACACTTTTCGAATTGTGGTGTTTTGATTCGAGACTCCAGTAGGGTGTAACTTGAAAAGTGAACAAGCGCAAACGCCGCTTTACAGCGCCGGCTGAAACATTTGGTCGACAGGGTTTCGCCGCTTGACTTGTCTCGCACGCGCGTAGAGCGAGCACGGGCGAATGATAAACAGCGACGGCTGCTAGGCTGTGCTGCAAAGTTTCACCTGGGGTTTTAACTTCAGACCGGTTCTGTGCCCCGAATAGTGAACCCCAGGTTCCCATCCTCGAACTCACAGTTACGCTTGACCTGATGTATCCGGTATCTCACACAAAAAACCGCGTCTCAATCGGTTGCCTCTAGCTCGAGATCGGGACGTTACAGACAGACAGATAGACACACAAAGATCATCGCATAAGACTCCAATTACGTGTAAGTGGACCTAAAAAGACAAAGCTATGAGACTTTTACACTCCATGAATTAGATACTTCATGCAGTGACCGCACGGACTTTGAAGTTTGAACATCGCACCTTGTTCACGAGTACACTCCTGGAACTTTGTTCCGAAAGCAACAGACGTAGCTCCAGCCCGGATGGCCGCTCTCGATCCACGTTCGAAGAAGCGGATTGTCGTCCGATTGACGAATTGAAAGGAGCTCGCAGACTTGCTGCCCTCCGATTGGTCCCAAATTGAACGAACCGCAGCTATAAAATTTATTGATTTATCAATTTTTTACGATCGTGTTTTCTGCTAACCTCAAACCAGCACTAGCGCACAAGCTAATACAGTCGTTCATCGAGCTCACGACGTATCTTCCTGACGTTGTTCCGTCGACGACCGCTCTATCGACGAACTTCGAGTTCTGCGAAACATGAAGTTCGCTAATTGACGGTTTCACGACATCAGCTCGCGCTATAAAAAGTTATGCAAATTTTTTGTCGTCTACTTGAGCTAATAAATTATTTTTCCATTACCGACTTTCGCTTTCACATTTTGGCACAAAATTCCCTCGAACTGGGGCGTGCATGTGCAGTACGAGTTGGATCCATCGGATGTGCACTGAGCATCGTTTTGACAAACTGGACCGTTTGGCGGTGGGCAGTTTGATGGCGGAGTGGTAGTCGTCGCTGTGGAAATATCGATTATTTTTAGCTCTTTGGATACTTTTATGTGCCCCATAAAGGCGTCTCCTACTTGAGGTTGTAGAGGATAAGGTTACAACAGTCGTCGACGACTGTAGTGACTGAGTTGCTTGCGATGAACTTGCTGTCGAAGATGAGCCACTCGGTATCGACCAGCTTTGGCAACTTGCTTGTTGTACCTTGACTGTAAAAAAGAGTCAAAATTATTTTCAAAAAATTAAAAAAATTAAATTAAAATTTTGTTGAATTAATTTTATTAAATTAAAATTAAATTTTAATTTAAAAATTTTAAAAATAAAAATAAAAAAGAATTTTATTTTTATTTTCATTTTTCATTTTCTTTTTTGATTATTTCATTGATTTTTGCCAGTGCCTCTCGTACGTAGGAGTAGGACGAAAGTGAGAACGCGGAGGTTCATAGCCAAGAGCTGAACGATACGTTGCAAAAACAAGTACATTTCGTCGAGATGGAACAAAAGACGCCAGAGTACACAGTTTAGTTTATATATTTTTTGTTGATCGGAAGATTCTTTAGTGGGTGTGTGACGTATTATCGTGATAACAAGTGCAGGTTGCTTTGTTTTCAGGGGGTTGCGTTCAGGTGGTAAATATTTCTGAAAAGGTACACAGCTATGGAAACCGATCATCATGTTTTTCGTCTACCCAGGCTGCAGTTTTAGTGCATAAGTATAGAAGTGTGCAAAATCGCGAAAATCAGCCTACAAGTTTTAATCGTTTTTTACTTTTTATTTTTACCTGGTTTTTTACTTTTTGGTTTTTTAATGGCTTTTACCTTTTATTCTGCTATTCATTTTATTCATTTTCCTTTTTGTTTTTATTTTCGTCTTAGTTTTTTCATTTTTATTTTATCTTTTATTTTTGCATAATTTCGACTCGACTCTCAAAATTTCGTATAAGTCTATTTCGATTCCACAAAATTTTCATTTTGACGATCGCCAACACACGCCAAGAGCCATGATCACTGAAAGCAAGCTTGTTTCCGACTTTAGCATAAAACATTTTCAAAACGCATTGCATATAGAGAAACGTTCTATTGCATCCTACCTGGAGCGTAGCGGAAGCAAAAGGATAACTAAGTGGTTGAACATGGACTATCGTCCCCCCCCCGGCCGCCCCTCCCCTATCGCCCCCTTTTCTCTCTAGAACAGCCAAACAAACAGCAAACAAGTAAATCGGCAAAGCCGAAAGGCATCGTGCCGTTTCACAATAACAACACCAGCACATAAGTTTTTGAAGCAGCAGAGAAAAGGAGGCCACGATTTGTCGTCGTACTGCGTTTTTCCCCTCTCTCTCTCTCTTTCTTGTAAAAAAGATTTTAAAAAAATTTTGGGGGGCTTCGCTTCCCGAACCTCCCTCCATACCATTGGCAAGTTAGCACATACCATTGGCAAGTTGGCGCCTACCACTGGCAAGTTGCTCACAACGTTGACTAACTTTTGTCAGCTAGGGGGATTGCGGAGGATTGGAGGGGAATTGGGGGATTTTCTAAGTATGACCAGTAAGCATCCTCTTTTACGCTCGCTTCGCTCGCTTATCTGGCAGGATGCAAAAGAAGAAATATGCCCAAATACAGTAACGTTACGCACCGCACAATTCAATTACGAGGGTATTTGCTGTCTTTGTCGCGAACGTGCTGTAGATACATATGTACTGATCAAAAACTGTAATTACGTCAAATCAAACTGGGCAAAATAACGGAGCTGTTCTTCCGTAACGTTGATTAAGCCTAGTTCAACTGCTCGATTTTTAGTCAGTGAAGTTAGTTGGATTCGTTTGCAAGCACTGTTGTTTCATTGGCGGTTCTTCTTCTGCGGCAGGAAGCATGGCCGTTTCGCACAGAATGTGACCTGTCGCATACTGAGAATCGGTGTGAAGAACGACGACTTCTTTCCCATTAAAAGTGAAGCGTGCTATCCCTCGACGAACATTGACACTTCCAAGTATTTCTCCCTCGTATCCCGCAGCTATGCCGTCTATTTTCATGACGCAGGGCGCGAACGTGCCGCTGTCGGCTGGCACTGATTTTGCCTCGGAAACACTAATCCATCTTAGTTGTGCCCCTTGATCTACTGTGAGAAACTCCCGTCATTTCTCTTTGAAGCGTTACGGAGAATTGAAATGACTAGCGTCCTCGACGCTACTGTTACTTTCTTTTACTAGCGGCTATCTTTGAAACTAAGATGCTATCATATAATTAGGTTTAAACGAGGTTCGACAGCGAAAATTTCGAGGCAGGTTTGCAGTTAACATTTTGTTTTTATTCTGTCTTGCTTTCGCAAATTTCTAAATATAATTACACAATGTGCAGGTTTTTAAAAATGGCTGCACAAACACATACGTTTTGCGCAGTATATGTGGAGCCTTTGAACAAATTTTGTTTTGCCGTAAGTTTTGTTTTTAATTTTCTTATTTTTCAAAAAAAAATTGCTTTTAGAAAGCTAAAAAGCTGCACTTGCTGGGAAAGTCGTTCTCAAAGTTAAACTTACAAGACACCAATATTTTTTACGAATTTGTCAAGTCTTACGCCGGAAAGCGTACACCCTAACTTTTAACATTTTGGTTTGAAATAGATTTACAGCAGGCTCCCTTGTAGATCAAAGTTACGTGGTGTCATACCAGAATTGTTTGTAAGCATTTCGAACGCATCAGGCTCGAACTCTTTTCCGTCAACTGGAAAAAATGCTCCAAGCTGACCATCACCATCTCCATCTGTAAGATGTGCTCGTCCAAGTACTACTTCGCTATTAGTCTTTCTAGAAAAAGACAGCAGCACTTAAATATGCGCCGAGATTGGGCGGGTTGCATTGACCGTCATCTGAATCCAATAATTGTTCTATACGGCCTTACAAGCGACAAACATAAGCCATTTTCATATCAGGCGGCTCGCTGTTAACCAAAGGTCGATTTAGTGCAGACACGGCACCCTCTGGCAGTTCACGGTCATCACGGCGAACCTCTACCCATTTGCTGATCTAGAAAATGATTCACAGCTCTTTATTCGGTTTGTGGTTGGTGTTCCTCACAGATAGATGATAAAGTAGTATCTTTTTCCTTTCAACGTACCTGCAGCGGGCTTTTTGTCGACACACTGCGATCTCTTTTCTTTGCCAGGACGTAAGCGTTCTTATATTCTGGCGCGTCTTCTTTTACATAGCAGACATCTTTTCCGTAAACAACAACCGATATTACACGACGCTGAATGTCAATGCTTCCGACCAACTCTCCGCGAAATCCGCCAGTATTTCCAAGCGAAACGACGCACGGTAGAGCTGAATCTTTTGCGTCACTGCAAATTTCGCCTAGCACTGCAGCATCTGGTCTCAAAAGTTGGGGCAACGCTAAAAATCTTACATTGTGTTGCTCAAGTAATCAAGTAGAGAAACCCATTCGAGCGTTTCGCCATAGCCTGCAACCAAACGTTGAAACAATTTATGGTGTCACAGCAGAAGACTTGTACCCGTATACATACAGTGACCGGATATTATCACCGTTTGCAATTTTATATCTGATTTGCCTCAAAAGTGTGTGTGAATCGATCTCTCAACCTGCTATTTACCAAACCATGGAATATGGCGCTTCGTCGTATCTGGCATTCTAAGTAGCTGGCGACAAGGGAAAATAAAAGTGTAATAATAGATATCACAAACCTCCGCTTTTAACAAGAACTTCGAAATTTGATGGCTCATGGACGCCATTTTGTGCAAAATACGCTACCAATTTTCCTTTGTGCAGAATCGCTCGACCGTATTCCACTTCGTCGTCATGTGTCCTGCGTAAATGTCAAATCTCTCTGAATTACAATTGACTTAAAAACATACTACATCGAAGACTCGTACCATCGCGCGATATACACGAAGCCCTCGATTTTTGGTCGATTATTCTTCAGTTGACGGTCGAGCGCGAAGTGAATCCCATTCGGGGGTAGGTCACCTTTGTTAACATGTTGCCACTCATATTTCTGAAACAGAAATAAAACGTTTGTTTCAGAAGTAGTCGACAAGCTTTGTGAGGGAAGACTGACAACATACGGCCGCCAAATTATACTTTAGAAAAAAGGCTTTGTGTACCAGCATTGAATGATAAATTTACAAAGAACACACTTACGTTGGCATGCATCTCCATTGATAATGAGGATTCGCTGGCATCGGGAACGCTGATCTTGGAAAATTTTGATGCATGATCATTGTTTAGTACGGTGGTTCTACCGCTGCTGCCCGTCAGAACCGTTTGCAACTGTTCAGCCGTCTCGGCGAACGGTGGTCGCATATCGCGGTTCATTTCCCAACCAAGCTTGATTACGTTGACAAGTTGCTGCGGAACGTTTTGAAACGACGTCGGTCGTTGATTGTTTTGCACTGCCAGCCAGATTTGTGTGTCGCTGGGCTTCGATAGACCAAGGCAGGTTTCGAACGCTTCACCAGAGAACACTTCGTGCATCAGGACGGCAAAGCTGAAAATGTCCACTCGCTGGTCGTGAGTGCAGCCATCTGTGGTTAGCTCCGGCGCCATGTATTTCGATGTTCCCTTCCGTATCGATATCTTTGCTAAGCATTCGCCTTCCGGCAAGATGGCGGCGCTGTCAAAGTCGGCAATTTTTGGGCTAAACGTGCCGCCATCGCCTGTACCGACGAGAAGAACGTTGGCAGGTTTGATGTCGCGATGGACGATCTTCGGTTTTCGCGAATGCAAAAAGTCGAGTCCATTGCAAACACCAAGGCAAATAGAAGCCTTTTGCCCCTCGGTTAGAGGTGTCATGGTGTCCCACATTTTTTCTTCGAGGTTGCCTTGGTCAGCAAAGTCCATCACAATGCCCACCTTTCCGCTTGCACGCATGCTGACCGTTCCGAGCACTTTGATAATGTTGTCGTGAGAAAGCGGGCCAACGATGGACACTTCGTTTACGAGATGTTTGTTCGCTGAAGGTTGTAGGTCGGCCTGTGCGAATTTTACTGCGATTGGCTTGGCGTAGTACTTCCATTTTCCACGAAAAATGTTCGCGCCGACGCCTACCGCAAAAGTCATCGATTCGATTTCAAGCTCACGCTCATCGATTTGCGTGATGTTCAGTGAAACGTTTAGAGTACAGCTGAGGTCCTGGATCTTTTGAAGAAGCTCTTCTTTCAGCTGTGTTCGATTTGTTGAGTCTAGGTAATCGAGAAGAAGATCCCAGCTACTCGAATCTTTTGTCTCGATTAAGCCCAGAAGCTTTATTGCCTTCGCTGTTGGTGTTTGCTCCCTGTTTATGAGGGCGGTTTCATTTTCGTTCAGGTGGCTATGACCTTGGAAGTGCGCCAGCGCCGTTGGAACATCAATGCCATGCACGAGCTTGTCACGCAGCTCTTGCAGAGCCCTTCTATGGAACGAGCGCTCCATCAGTGCATACAGCAACCGTGGCGTTTGCAGAAAGATACAAAGAAAAATCTGAGTTAGAATTTAGTTATAAGCCACGTAGTATTTGCGCTGGCATTATTATCGTCTACGACGATTATTTAGCCCGTACAGCCCTTCAGACGTTAAGAAACGATTATACAATAGCAGTTTAGAAATTCGAAATTTGAAAACCTCACTGGCTGTTACGATTCTTTATACAGTAAGCCTATGGGCTTGACATATAGGGCTTTTCAGCTGCTGCAGCAAGCAATCCTTGCTTTTTGCCTTTGCCGCGCAACAAAAACAAATTTACAACTTTTGACCCGGAGAAAAAGCCAGATAACCGTTTGAAGGTGACATAAACAACTGGGCAAAAGATAAAAATCGGCGCTATGTTTTTTACTGTGCACGTTGCCGTGTTTATTTGGGCGTCGAATTTTATTGTGCAGATAGACCACTTAGGGAGTGTATGTAGCTGCGCATACAAATAGGAGCTAGTGCATCTGGTGCCGTTCTCTTTGCTACTGCTGCAGTACTTTTGTTGTTAGTGTGCAGTGCTCTTGAACTGCTTGCATCTAATAGCATTGATGTACATGCAGTTTTCTGCGCCAGAGTGCCTGAAGGAACAACGGTGTTATAAATGAATAGCGTGAATCGATTGATCAGTGCAGCAAACAAGCATCATCATTTAAATTAGCTTTTCTACATATTTTAGCAGGAATAACGAGTTAACTAAAATTTTGAAGCATCGTTTGTTTCTCCGCTAATGGCAGAGGCCATTGCGCTGGTGACATAAGAAAAAGCATTTTCAGTTGCTCATTTGCAACTCAATAATAGCGATTCGGCTTGTATCTCAGGTCACATGCATACCTTCTTTTCTCAGTAGTGCCTTTGCGGTGAAGTGTTCGTTCGAGATTGACTTTTACGCGAAGTCGGGATCGAGATTAGCAAAAATTGATCTCCGGATCTGGAATCGGGATCCTGGATCCGGGATTGGTTTCTAGACGCATCTCTTGGTTCTGTAAGAAAAAGCAGTCATTACCTAGTTCAGTGGCGTCTTTAGCTTTTCAGAGTGAGGTTGCCCGACATGTGAGGAGGTTGCCAAAAGCACTAATTTTTCATATTTTTTCTCCGTGTTTCCTTGTTTTCTTCATTTTTTCCTTGGACGGGGAGTTGCCGAGGCAAACTGGCAACCTCCGTGGGGACGCCACTGCTAGTTGTATGTGGTTTTCGCCAGTCACTGCCTTAGGTGAATAGAATTAATACGAGCAGACGGTAAGTCGCGTTTAGAAGGTTTCTTTATTTTATATTCTTTTTATAATTGCCTCTGCACAATCGAAACAACAAAGGGTCATCAAACAAATTTTTCTTAATTTCACTTCGATTATTTTTCTTTCTTGATTCTCAGAGAAAGCACCAAAAAGCCAACTGCGTACTACTAGTAGCCGCTTGTGGATTGCACCACGCGTCTCGAGCTTTACAGCGAAGCGCCGAACTAAGTCATAATCCTGTATCTCGAGATACAGTACTATGTTAGGAAACAGCTGACTAGTCACCGAGCATGCTGCAAAGTGAGTGTGCGATGCAGCTGTGAGGTTGCTGACAAGCTGCAGTTTACACAGCTTTAGTGCGCGACGCTGGTCGTTTATTTTTTTCGTCACCAAAATCGGTCCAACAAACCACTGACTAGCTACACACGAAGCTCTCGTAAAACGTCGCAACGTTTTGCGCTTACTTTTGTTATCAAATTTTATTACATAGAGTGCAACAGTTTACTGTACACGTCTGAAACGAAAAAGGGTGCAGTGAGTGGATCGACAATCTGTGCGCCGCTTTTTAGGGGGACTGACGAAGCTTAATTGCCCTTGCGCAACGGGGCTTGACGTCTGTTCGTCTTTGTGCACGATAACTTTTGAAAGATGCAAGCTAGCGGGCTAATTTTTTTGCAGGTAAGGGGTCTTCCATAAAAGACGCCCGAAAAAATTTGAATTTTTGAACGCACTCTCTCCATTGTCCGCAAAGTTGCCTATTTCCATGTGTTAAAATTAACCTTATGTCCGGAATGAGCCCGACCCACTCTCCGTCCCTTAGGCCGGACGTCTTTGTGGAAGGCCTCTAGGTAGGTAGGTAACTCTGCTAGGTTTCCTTCGTAAACGTGCCTAATACTCTCAGAGCCAGGTGATCCGTAAGGTCCACATCGTTTTGCGCATAACTCATAACGGTTTAGTCGATTTGCTCGGAATTTTGTTGGCATTTTGCTGGCACACTCTAGTGTTGCACACACTGTTATCAGTGGTTTTTTGTCATAAGTAGTTTTAGGCTCACTGGCCGGAATTGATAAAAACTGTTTTGCCCATAACTTTTGAACGCGTTGACGGATTTCGTTACAATTTAGTGCCTGTCATTCTAATATAGAGTAGCATCGATTGCAGTGTCATCGGTGGTTTCTGTCATAAGTGGTTCCAGGCTCACTGGCAAGCGAGGCGTCAATTGCCCTTGAGGATCCGACGTTTTATGTTGACGTTCATCTTTTGCACAATCTTGAATCGCTCTCTGACTCTATTTTAATCGAAATTCGCGCGCGAAATTCGTTCATGATGACGAAGCGGACGTTTGTCCACGGCTTTTACACGCTTTTTCAACTTTGACGTCGACGAGCGCACCACTCATTTGCCGCGTCAGTGGCATGCAGACGGAGGGTCGGGCGCAACCGCAGTCTGGCGTAGCCTACCCTTACAAGTGTCTCGAGGGCATACCCCTTAGTTTAATACCTGTAGAAGTCGGTGGCAAACCTCTGTTGTCGGCAGATTTCTCCCACTAAGCCTCCATATTTGCCGAGCATGCTTTCGCCAACGCATACCGTTACATATGCAGTCAACTCCAAGCAGCGCACACTACCTCTTTTGTAAATTTTCAGGCGTCTGCTAACACTGGTTCGCTGTGGAAGAGAGGAAGAGAGAAAAGGAGAATCTTCGCATGATCGGTTCTTCAGTTTGCTTCCACGCTGCGCGCTCCAGCACGACAGGCTAGACACAACAAGTGAATGATAACTGAAACACCACTGTCGCTGAAAAAGCACAGTCTCTTTCAGCTTTTCTACCATTTTAAACAGCTGCATTCGCTCTGTTCCCAAAGTCAGCCGGTATGTGATGCGATAAACTGATGAAGACAATGAGACATCGTTTTCCGCGCACCGTTTATCGTTAAAATACGCACTTTTTCTTGCCATTAATTAAGATGCTTATTTTGGGATCTAAAGTCAGTGAAAAGTCAAAGGCCTTATGAGCTGCTAATCTTTCGTTTTAACTCTCAAAGCTCTTTTTAAGTTCGATGACCGGAGCGCGTTCTAGTAGCCCCAACGGGCATCCACTCTTCAAGCATAGGCGTCGCCGCGATAAAGACAACGTTCATCTCTTTTCTTCGAAAGAGCTTAGCCCAACTCGCCACCCCGGAAAGACGATAGTCGTCCCTTTTCGCTCCGGGTGACGCAGATGAGTGCTGCACCGTAGTCGCTTCTCGAGAACGTAGCGTTCGTCTAGTTCGCACTGCGAGATGAGGCAAGCTGTAGGAATCGGCTTGACGTCAGTGTCGACAAAGCCTACGCTCTCCAGCGTGACGTAAAATCCGTGGGCAACCGCGCTAGCGTTAGCGGTCAACGCGCCCATCCGGCGATAATGCACCGACGTCCGGTGCCAATCGGCACCACGGCTTCGAAGAAAAACACGTTTTCCGTGTACGTCGAGTGCCCGAAGCTAACGAACGCTAGCTTGTCAAGGGGTTTCATCAGCTACATGTTTAGGCCAGCAGCGATCAAGTTACGGCGCTACGCGTTCATCGAAAGCCACCTGCGAACTCAACGCGCTCGATTCGATTTTGATTTCATTTTTAGGTTTCTCGAACTCGTCGAGCGAGAGAAACGTGCACTTCAAGAAGACGGTAGCGACAATTCCCGACGGTATGGGAGTTCCATCTTCGTCGTTGCGAGTGAAGACCTCGCTGTTGAGATAGTCGAAGCAGGCGTCGTTTTACTCGATAAAACGGCGCGCCGTCGTGTAGATCATAGCGCTTCCGTTTGTCTGCGCGACGGGTACGCCGCTGCACATTGTCTCTCTCGATGGATAGCCGCGTAGCACTCGTAGCTTGCACATGCATAGGGTTGGTAGTTTTGGGCGGCCTTTCATGGAGCAAATTTTTAAAAGTGCCCCCCATCCACCAACGGGCTTTTTTCTCAAGAGGTTTTTTCAGTAGAGGTAAAATTTTTCAGTAAAAATTGCCTTCAAGTACCCTAAAAATTGCCTCAAATTACCCCTAGTTCCCTAAGACTACCCTAAAAATTACTTTAAGTTACCCCTTACCCTAAAATTACCCTATTTTTAAGGTGTG